>PVKS010008293.1:0-69065 GCA_004027875.1 Aplodontia rufa | reverse complement strand
GGAGGACGGGCTAGAGATGAAGCGGGAGGAATCCTTCACCCTGGATGACAGAGACTCAGTGGACACGCCAGAGTGACTAGCAGTGGCCCAGGACCTCAAGGGAGAATAGCTACTAGCCAGCAAGTGTGGACACGGACTCCCTGGCCCAGCCTGTATGACTCAGGAGCTGTGGGAATGTGCTTAGAAGCCTGGCTCTGCCCTTCTGCTCCCACCAGAAAGGATGGAAATTCCATCTCAAGTAAGACAGGGGTTCAGCTGGAGAGGTGGAGGGCTGCACTTGACTTTCTCGTCCTTTTCAAAGTGAAATACTCAACCATTCTTCCCACCTAGTGGGGAGTGGGGCGGAGGCTGGAAAGCAGGCCTTTCTGCTCGCCTGGTGCATAGCCCCATGCACCCAAAGCACACAGGAGAGACAGAAAGTGGTGTCTCTCTGAAATCACTGGAGGAAGCTGCTGGGAAAGGTCTTGAGTGACCTAAGGAAGAACCTACTTGGACCCGTCTCTGGCAGGAAAAAGATCCTGAGGTCAGAATTCCAGTGCAGGCTGCACCTGTGTGACACGAGGCGAGTCACTCAATCTCTGCAAGCCTCACTTTCTTTAGTAACAGGAGAATAATTTGTGTGCTGCCTTACGTGTAGGGTGTAGTGTTAAGAGCCACCCAGACACTGCTTTTATTGGTTCTGCAATGGCAGGCAGGCAATTCTCCGTCCCCTTGTCTTCTTACCAGCAAAACCGAGTTACCAGTGCCTGCCTGACAGAAGAATCACTCTCTGCCCTCCAGACCCCCGCGGACGCTGTTTGTTAGCTTGAAACACCACTTGCACCCTCCCCAACCCTGTCCCTCTCAGTGTCTTCTACTCAGCCTTCAGGCTCTTACACCTGGCTCCTCCAGGAATTGTTCCTGCCCCCATCCCCCTGGTCCTCTTCAGCCACAGCACTTACACTGTAATTGCATGATTATCTGTTTTTCCAAGGAGACCAGGCTCCAGAATGGCAGGGGCCCAGTCATCTGGAAGCACCTGCACCGACTGTGCAGGCTCTGGAGTCGGATGGCAGGGGTTCTTCTCCCTGAGCCCCCCACTCCTGCTACTACTCATGGGACATTAGTAAAGTGGTTTTAACTATCTTAAACCTGTTTCCCCTTCCAAAAGCAGAGCCAGGGACCCTGCAGATGGGATTGTTGAAAGGCATGCATTAAATAGTTCACATTTAAAACAGACAATGGCTGGCACATATTGTGTTCAACAAAGGTCTGGCTACAATTACAGTAGTGACAGGGAGCTGATACCCTACTGTTTAACAAATGAGCTTCTCTATTCTTAGTGCCCAGGGCTGGTGAGATTCCTGCAAGTAGTGACGCTCTTAACAGCAACAGGCACACGCAGCACCCAGATCTCCATTTTTAAACACACAACTCCACTGACAGCAACCAGGCTCCCTGGAGAAATAGCGGCAGCCAGGGCAACATCTTCCTGTGTCAGAAACCAAGAACAGACTCCTGGAAGCTGAGTCAGGGTATAAAGGACACAGGAGCGGGCTGGAAAAGGCTCCGCTGGGCAAATTATGCTGTGCTGGGGGGAGGGCTGGTGAGCATCCATAGTTAAGTCTAAAAAGATAAACAGGAAGAGCAAGTTCTTTAAGAGGAATGCCAGTTGATAAACACACAGTACAGATAATAGATAATGACAGAACTGGGGAAAAAATCACAACTTGCAAATAACATAACTGTGCAGGCAATGATGCTAAGACCAGGGAGAGAAAGGTAGATACAAAACAAAGGACCTCCATGGGATCTGAGTACCACCCCATCCAGAGTCCTTCCTACTTCCACATGGAAACGGGTTCCACTCACTGCAGAAACCGGGCAGACCCCGCCTTTCACCACTTGATTGAGCTTCACCTTACCAACGAGACAAACCGACATGATGCGCGAAGCACTCGCTCAGGGTGTTCTGCACGAATAAACAAAGGACCATGAATCTAATAATGAGGGGCATCAGACAGATCAAGATGATGGGGCATTCTATAGCACAGGCAGCTGGCCTGGGCTTTCCAATTTATTAGAGAGATTTTAAAAATAAGAGGAGAGAGCTCTGTTTAAAAGGAGATTGCAGAGACATATTTTTTTACTACGTGCTTTTTGACTGAATCCAGATTGGGGGCATCATGGGGGCTTACTTGGAACTGAGGAAATCGGTCTACAGATTGTATTAACAGTGATGCAGCGACCTCTTGCGCATGCAAATGGTGCTGCAGTCATGGAGAGTGAAGCCTTGGTTTTAAGGAGTTACTTGCTGAAGTACTGATGACAGACTTCACAGCTGTTTTTTAAAGACAGGGACAGTGAGAAAGAGAAAGAATCGGTTTTATTTAGTTTTTCATCTGGTTTTCGTTGCTCCGGCACTTTATAGATGTGTACGTGGTGCTGGGGTTTGAACCCGTGTCCTTGCCCTTGCAAGGCGAGCGCTGAAACCGTTTAAAAAGCACAAGAGTGAGCCCCACCCGCCCGGCACAGAGTTCGCGCGTGCGCAGTGCTCTTATTGCGGAGACTTTTTTTTTTCCCGCGAGGCTGGAGGGTCAGATTGGGCCCGCCAGGCGGAAATGCTCCGCCGCGGGTTCCGGTGAGCGTGTCGACGGGGCGGCGGAATGGAGGAGGTGCCTCACGGTCAGCTCGCGGAGGGGGCGTGGGTGGTGGAGCCGAGGGGACGCGAGCAGCCCTAACTGTGATCTTGTCTCTGCTCAGACTGTCCCGGGGCCGACAGTACCCAGGCGGGCCGAGCGGCCTCTTGTCAGGGATGTCCCAACCAGCGGCTGTGTGCTTCTGGAGCCGGCGCGGCTACGGATCCTGGTGAGCGCAGGGCAAGGCCTGAACGGGAAGTGAAAGACGCAGGCCCGGAAGAGGCGGGGCTTGGGGAGGAATGTGAACGGTTCGAGGGGCGGGACCTGAAGGATGAGTGTCAGGTGCGGCGTAGGCAATACTGTGCATACATTAAGAGGGGCGGGGCCTAGAACGCGCGGGCGTGGAAGCGTTGGCGGAGTAAGGGGCGGGACTTTAGGAATGAGGGCGGGGCCTTTAAAAGGCCAATGGGGCGGAGGAAGGGGTGGAGATGGGGCGGAGTCTGAAGGATCCATGACAGGGCGGAATAAAAAAAGACATTAAGGGGCGGAGCCCGATGGCGGCGGGGCGTGGAGAAAAGTTGGGAGGGGTGGGACCAGAGGCTTGAGTGACAATAGGGGACAGGCCTTGAAATTAAAGAGCCAGATTCTGGCAATTTTCTTCCCTTTGAAGACTGAGCCTCCCATTCCTTCAGCAGAAATATGTTAACCACCTCCTAAGCTCTATGCTGGGGACACAGGTGTGAATGAGACAGACTGGTGACAGCCCTAGTGGAGCTTAATTTAATAGGGGAGAGAAACAAGTGAGGGAACAAACAGATCAGAAGAATGGTGAAGGAGAAATTCCAAGGGGAGGAGGGCTCTGAAAAGCAGGCGGAAAATAATCGAAGGAGTTCAGAGGCTGGATTCTGGAGGCCACTGCAAACTGAGCTTGAGCAAGAGCCGTAGCCTCTCAGAGCTCCCGGTCCTCATCAAAAATGGAAAGAAAAATAATTGTCCCACAGCATCGTCGTCTTAAGCATCTGAAATGAGAGGAAGCGTGGAAAGCACAATAGGCGCTGGTGTTCCACTGCAGGTACTTAATTGCAAGCCCGCCACCTGTCAGGGTTTCTGGGCCCCAGCACGAGGGCCAGATTGTTCTTTGTTGTGGGGAGCTAGTCTGTTGTGCTGTAGGATTTAGCAGCACCCCTGGCCTCTACCCACAAGGTGCCAATAGCACCCCCTCCTTGTGACATCCAAAAATGACTGCCAAATGTCCCCTGGGGGATTTTGCCCCAGGTCGTGAGCGTATGTGATTTGCAAAGCTGGGAGTACAGCTGTGAAGACTTCAGATAGTGCCCACCTTCATGGAGCTTGTGGGGGAAGTGGGAGAAGCAGATGTGTAAGCAGAGAAGAGAATTTCTGGTGATGATAACCGTATTTTCTCCAAAGCACCTACTACCACCATTGGTGAAATGGCATCTCACACAGGATCCATTGAAACAGCCCCGAGGATTTAGCTCCCTCAGCCCTTTGGAAAGGTGACGCTCAGGCCTGAGGCAGGGACTTTTTCAGCTGATCCGTTTTATTTTGTTTTGTTTTTTAGCCATAGAGGAAATCAAAGAGAAAATGAGGACCGTGAAACACAAAATCTTGGTGTTGTCTGGAAAAGGTGGCGTTGGGAAGAGCACTTTCAGTGCCCACCTTGCCCATGGCCTAGCGGAGGATGAAAACACACAGGTGGGACCCTGGGAAAACCTGGGTGATGCTCCTTCTGTCTGAGGGCTCCTAATGGCTTTTGGAAAACTGAGTCCTGAGAGCAAGTCAGACGTGGCCTCCTGCCTGCAGAGAGGAAGGGAGCAGCCTGCCAGTCAGCTGCAGCACTGACTGGGTTCTCCCACCAAGAAAGGCACTGGCAGGTGTTCGTGTCTCCGCATGTGCTGACTTATTACTTTCAGGCCCCCTTTCCTCTTTATTAACCTCATGTGAGTTTTCTTTAAGCCAAGAACCTGCAAACAAGTCAGTGAGCTAAATCCTGACTCTCTCCTGTGAGCCGAGAATGGTGTGTACGTTTTTAAACAGTTACCTTTAAACCATTTCGTGAGTACCTCCACATCATTCTTGATTTTGCCCATAAAGTATAAAGTATTTTCTTTGTGGCCCTTGCAGAAGATATTTGCTGACCCTTTTACTGGGCCATTCATTTCTACTGGAGTAGAGTTCAGATGACCTTGAAAAGGCAAACTGCCCAGTGCTACTGTGTGTGTCAGCTTTCCTAATGGTGCAGTAGTGGCAGAACAGCCCAGCTTCACAGCCTAGCTCCATCCATACCACTGCTGTGACTTCCGGGTTACCAGGCTCTCTCAGCCTCAGTTTTCTCACGTGTATGGCGGGACCCAGAGGACTGAGTGAGCTGATGCGAGTGAAGTGCTACATGCTGTTTGAGCATCCGTGGCGGCGGCCGTCGCTTCTCTAGCTGGAACGCGAAGGCACGATGATGTTCTGCTTCAGCGGTATGTTGCAGCCCCCGCAAAGCACAGTGCAGAACAGGTTTAAATGTGCTTGTTGACTTTCTTGTTTGGTTAGGCAGCAATATCTTGCCACCTGAAGGTCACATTTGCCCAGTGGGCTGGTCATGAAATCTCTTTAACCCTGGCCGGTGGCGAGTAGTCAGCTGTTTCCGGCTCTCCCTTCCACATGGGTGCCTCTGATGTGTCTGCTGCTGCTCATCTAGACTTCTCAGTACACTGAAGGAAGCCCACCACCCGGTGTGGAAGCCCAGCTAGATGGCCGGATTTCTTTATGTGCACGCAGTTTAGGAGAAAGAAGCACATAGGAAAGTGTCGTTCCCAGGCAGACCTACCGTGACAGCGAAGGTGTGGCGGTCTGCGGTGTGCACAGCGTTGGCACATGGCAAATGCTGAATAGGCCTTGAGGATGGGGGACAGGAGCACAGATCTCTCCTGACCCTCCATCTCAGATTGCAGCAGGAGAGTGGCACACCCTGGCCCTCATCTGCCTACCACCTGGTGGAAGCTCAGCAGTAACTGCAGGGCTGTCTGTCTTCTCGTTTGGAAAGGGGCTTGCATCAGGAGATGCAGTCATGCAGGCAGGGAGCTTGTGAGTCGTGGAGGCAGGAGGAGCCTTCGCCGTGTGAGCCTGAGCCAGGGGACAGCTGCTGTCCTGCACTGTAGACCCGTGATCCTTCTCTGTGACCTCGATGTGAGCTGTATCACTGGAGTCACTGCTGGGTGTTCAGGGCCTGGAGTGTCTGGCCCTACCCTGGGGCTTGTAGGCTTCAGAGCCAGGAGGGCCTAACGAGCCCCAAGCACCCATCACAGGTCAGAAGTCCAGGCAGATGAGGCAGAGAAGCAGTACGTGTGAGGTGACACTGCCCTGGTAGACCAGGAGTTGGCACTAGAGCCTTCTTCCCTGCCCTCTTCTTTAGGACATTCAGGGTGCTGGGCAGAGGAAAAGCCTGGGGTTCCAGCAGCCCCACTTGCGCAGTAAGCACCTTCTCTCTCATCTGCTCCAGCTGGCTGGCCACAGGGGCCCTGGTGAGGGTTAATGCAGGCCTCTTCCCTCAGGGGTGTCAAGCCTGACCTGGCAGGAAAGCAGTTATTGGGGTGGTGACACAGTCCACAACGCATCTAAGGGGACCTCAACACAGGAACTTGTCAGCCGCCTTTGGGTGCCCCCCATGGGGATGAATTGCATCCATGTGTCATTTTACTCTGTTCCCCCCCCTTGGTTATGGGGGAAGCTGATTAAGGTGTTCCTGGAGGGAATGGCGTGGAGATGCCATGTATCACATGAAGAGGGCCAAGGGACAGCAGCCCAGCTTCAGCTGGCATGCACGCTGTTGCACTCTCGGGCCTGCCCAGCAGAGGGCGCAGGAGGCAGCAGCAATTAACCGGCCCTACACCACCGCCACCACCTTGCCAGGTGTGGAGGAAGAAGGTGGGGTCTGTTGGGCGGATGGAAGAAGAAACAAGAAATGGGGCCAGATGCAGAGGTGCCCAGAGGAGCTGCACTTCAGATCCGAGTCCTCCAGCTTTCAAGGTGGATCCTAGCCCTGCCTTTCCCAGAGTTCTCATTTATCATATGGGGAAGGCATCATGTTGGGAGTGGAAGGAGCCATCAGAGACTGCACCTAAGTCCCCTGGAGAGAGCTTTTCTAGAGTTTTTACATGAAATTTCTTCCCCGAAAGCTTATCATTGACCTTCAGGGTCACAAGGAAAAGGGTCTTGGTCAGAGCTCAGCTAGATATTTGGCTCTGGCCCTCTTCTCCAGGTCCCATGGGTTAGTGGAAGAAACTATGGAGACTTTGACTTATCTCCAGCTGTGTTTCTTCCTCACTGAACAAGTCACTGGGCCTCTCTGAACCTCAGTTTCCTCTTCTGTAAAGCAGAGATAATGATACCCACCTCCTAGGGCTGAATAAACAGTGACTGAACCTGGTTCTCCAAGTGACCTGCTACCCTGTTTTAAAAATCACCCTAGAGGAAGTCAGCCAGACTGGGGGGTGGGGTACAGTTGGGAACAGCATTGGTGACCTTTGCTGTAAGGTTTTGAACTTAACCATGGAGGCCTGGAAGGCCAAACTTATTACTTGCCTTCACGGGAATCCTACTGCTCCAAGTCTGAGCAGGTCCTCCTGTCTGCTGTCTTCCTGCCCTAGTCCTCCCCTACGGCACATACCTAGAGGACGTGTTCTCAGCCACACACCCACTGCTCTCTTGTCCCCAGGTCGCTCTCCTAGATATCGATATATGTGGACCGTCGATTCCCAAGATAATGGGACTGGAAGGAGAACAGGTAATGACCGCATTTCCCACTTGGGGCAGTTCTAGGGCAAGCATGCGGCACCAGACCAGCAAACCCAAACAGAGATGTGAGCAGAGCACGTGCGCTTTAGCGTGAAGAACTCGGGTGGCATTCGGTAGGCCATTTCTCTACTTTCTTCATTTTCTGGTACTAGGGATTGAACCCAGGGGTGCTGAACCACTGAGCCACATCTCCAGCCCTTTTTATTTTTTTATTTTGTGGGTCTAAGTTGCTTAGGGCCTCAATGAGTGGCTGAGGTTGACCTTGGACTTGCGATCCTCCTGCCTCAGCCTCCCAAGCCACCACTCCTAGCCATTTATCTACTTTAACTAAAGCTGTGGCTTTGAGGGCTGGGAGTACGTGGCACTATTCAAGAAGCCTTGCTTGGAGGGAAGGGAAAAGTGAGTGAAATGCAGAAGTGAGATGCAGAAACTGCTCAGACTGCGAACGGCGGCCTAGGGCTGGCTCTGGAAGCCAGGGAATCTTCCTGCCCTTGTGGTCTGCCCGAGGGAACTGAGACTGTGAGGCAGGGGAGTGACATGGGTGGGGGCTGGGCCATGGTCTGCGCAGATGCCAGCCCTGCCCTCTGTCTGGTCAGAAGCTGTCCCCTGGAAGATGCCCCGAGGGCGGTGCATGGACATTGGGCTGTGGGGGCTTCCAGGACTGGTTCCTTCTTTCATAGAGCTAGGCACTGTTCCCAGAGTACATGGTGGGTGGGGCAAAGCCTTCCAGGTGGGGGAGATGACAGCAGAGGGAGGGGACCTGTTCTTTGGGAGGGTATGGTCCTAGGTGCCCCCTGGGGGTGGCCTTTGGCAGCCAGTAGAGAGAGCACCGGCATGTGGGGAGCTGGAGAAAGTGCTCTGTGCTGTGGGGGTGCAGGCAGGCACCTGAGGCCAGGTCCTTCATGTCCTCGGGACTGGAAGGACACCTGAGGCAGGGGGCACCAGCCCTGGTAGCACCATGCATCTGAGCATGCTGGGAGCAGAGTGGGGAGGCTGCCTGTGGTCAAGGTGAAACAGCAGGATCCGAACATTCTCTATCAGTGCCCTGATCAGTAACACATTGTGTAGACCACGCCCCAGTGTGGGCATGCGCTGCTTACTACAGTTGTGCATGTAGAAATCAAACCAGGCGCTGTGGCGAGTGCCTGTGTCCTAGCTACTCAGAAGGCAGAAGGCAGGAGGATCGCTTCAGCCTAGGAGTTCAAGGCTAGCCTGAGTGACAGCAAGACCCCATTTCAAAGAAGAAAATATTAAACAATGAGATAAACACAGAAGAGTGGTTTCCCTGGTTTCTTCTGTCTGCGTGTGGGATCATGTTTATCCTGCTTTTAAGACCAGTGACCTAGTGGATGACTATAAATAGTCATTCATTGTTTTTTGTTTGTTGTTTTTTTTTAGTAAAAAGAATCACAAAGGAGCATTTATTTTTTGATTCTGTTTATGACAATGTACAATGCAGGTGTTCCTGTAGAGACAGAAGGGGTCTTCCCAGGCGTGGGGGACATCACGGGGGCTGGGAGTGACAGCTAAGGAATGCAGGATTTCCTTGCGTCTTGCGAGCGTCCTAACTGGCGTGGCAAGATCACAGCTCTGAACATTCAGAAAGCCACCAAACTGCTCCCATTCGATGGGCGAACCGTGTGCTGTCCGAACCACATCCCAGTAAAGCTGTTGAAAGTGCTCGGCCAAGAAGCACAGACCTTCCCTGTGGGCCCCTGGCCCTTGGGAGCGGCAGACCAGACACTCAGTCATCCCCTCTGCTCCTGGACTTTCACAAAAGCAACCTTGCCACTCCTCTGCCAGCCGCATTTCCTCAACCACCTCTCCCCTTCTCTGTCACTCTTAAAAGTTCAACTCAAAGTTACGTTTGGACTTAAGTAAATTTGGTTCCCTGATGAGAGACTGGGGCAGAGTTTCAGAATACTCCAACTGTGGGAGCAAAGAGCGCCGATTGGCTTCTGCCTTCCTTGCTCACCTGCACCCCAGCAGCTCTTCACATCTTATCAGGAACGTGCTGGTGTTGTAACAGTGCTGGACTGCATTGTAAAACCATTATCTTTGTATGGTTTGCTGTGTGCCAAGAGTGACCGCTGTGCGTCATTTCCCACAAACCAATGCCAATGCCCGTGTTCACACAGGTGCACCAGAGCGGCTCGGGCTGGTCTCCAGTGGTGAGTTCCCCTCCACGCCTTACCAGGGAGGTGGCGCGTGGAGGCAGGGGTGCACATGGCTTTGTGGTGGGTTGGTGACATTGTCCACAGGTACTTAGAGACTCTTCCAGGCCCAGAAGAGGAGGAAGACAGGGATTGGCAAACCTTGTCTGTAAGGGACAGGCAGTAGACATTTGGCTGTGGACCTACATTCCATGCCCTTGTGGCCCCCAAATAGTAATGTGATCAAGCGACCTGGACTGTTCCAGTAGTACTTTATTACAAACACGGGTGATAGCCGTAGTTGGCCCCAGGTACCACTGTTGCCAAACCCTGATTAAGACAGTTAAGGTGGGGGCTGGAGCGGTGGCTTGGTGGTTAAGGTGCTTGCCTGGCATGCGCAAGTACACGAGTTCAAACCCCAGCAACCCACGTACACAACTAAGTATCAGAGCAACAAAAGCCATGTGAAAAACTCAATAAAAATTGATTTAAAAAAAAAAAAAAGACAGTTAAGGTGAGGACGAGTATTTACGTCGGCTAGGTTGACTGTCACCATAACAGGCCACACGCTGCCTCTTTCAAATCCCCTCAGTGTGCCCACCTTTTTTAAAAAATAGATTTAGGATGCAAAGAGTAAATATAGTCATAGGTCACGTGGTCACTTTGTCCCCAGGCCCAGACAAGAACCCCAGGGAGGTGCCCCAGCTTTTTGGTTTGGGGTAAAGTTGTCCTTTCCTTGTCCCCTGTTCCTTCTCCAGTATGTGGAAGACAACCTGGGGGTGATGTCAGTGGGCTTCCTGCTCAGCAGCCCTGACGATGCCGTCATCTGGAGGGGACCAAAGAAAAATGGTTTGGTTCTCTGCTGTCCCCTCCTCACACCCTTGGCCTCGCCTACACCTGGGGCTGTCGGGGCACAGCCGTCTTCCTGCTGGGCTTTGGCGTGTTCCTTTTCCCCTGGTGCTGGGATGGAACCCAGGACCTCACGCATGCTAGGCTGCACCCCACCGTGACAGGGTGTTCCTCTGTCACCTCTGCTCGCCTGTTCACTGGCCACACAGAACTGTGAGAAGTATCAGCTCCCATTATATAATTTCAATATCTATAGTGAGCTTTTCTCCCCTGAAGATCTATAGCGTCCTGGAATGATTATTATGATGGATTTTAGTGGCTTATATGTGAGATGAGAGACCTCCCAGGTTGATCAGTACCGAGACACAACATGGTTGCATGCCAGCATAACGCTGTGAACACGAGTATCTTGGGGGGGGTGGACAGGGTTTTAGCGGCACCCTGGTCTCTACCAGCTGGATGCCAGTAGCACCCGTAGCCTAGACCTGGCAACCAAACGTGTCTACAGACATCAGCACGTGCCCCCTGGGTCAGCGTCACCCCCGGGTGAGAACCATATGTAGGGCACACAGCAGATGTACGTTCAGGCCATAGACTGTGCTGTGAAGAGAGTCAGGGAGGCCCACCGGGAAGCGAGGCCAGCAGCAGCTTCCTTCGCAGGCATGATCAAGCAGTTCCTCCGCGACGTGGACTGGGGGGACATCGACTACCTCCTGGTGGACACCCCACCTGGGACCTCCGATGAGCACCTGTCGGTCGTCCAGTACCTGGCAGCTGCACGCATCGACGGAGCAGTGATCATCACCACTCCTCAGGTGAGGCGGGGCTCAAGGAGCCAGAGGTGATTCTCATGTGTGGCCCTGAGGCCCCAGTCTCGCATGACTCTTCAGAACGTCATGACTGCACCCAGGAAGACCTACGGAACCTCTTGAGCTTTACCCTGGGGCTGGTGCCCTTGGTGGCAGAGGGTGCTTAGCTTGCCTGAGGCTCTGGATTCCATCCCTGACACCCAGAAAAATGAAAAAGCAGAGGCAGCTGAGCCCACCCTTAGATTGTCCCAGTAGGGGGGCCAGCAGTGCCAGCGCTTCTCTGGAAGGCATGTGGGCCTCTCCACATTTGCTACTACGTTTTTTGACTTTAGATCAGGGGCACCTGCTTTCTCGGAGCCCCTCATGTCCGTCACTGGTATGGGAAATACAGCGTTTTAGGGGTCACTTGACAAATCGCAGTTTTATTCATAGGACACCAAGCACAGAGTTGCCAAGGATCAGCCACGCTTGACAGTAGAGCCAGGGTAGTAATTGAACCTGTGATAATGACGAGTGGGACAGCGGGGGGCGGGGGGGTTGAGGTGTTTGTACACAGTAGCACGACACCAGCAAAGCATTCGGAGCGGAAAACATGCTGGAAGTGTGTTTGCCCGTGAAATCCTTTGACTCCTGTCAGTCAGGCTCAGTGCACCTTCTGAAGGGCCAGCTGGTGACCTTCAGACTCTGGGCCTTGTGGAGTGAGCAGAGAAGGCAGGGCAGAGAAGAGTCCAAAAGGGCTTCCCTCGCAAAGCAGGCTTGCAGCCCCGTCTGGCCCCGGGCACACTGTGCCCAGCACAGTCCAGGCCGTGGCGCCCACTGTGGCTGGGCGTGGTGTACCTTCTCTTCACGGCTGTCTGAGTTGATCTTTTGGGGTTTTCTGGAAAGTCACAGTGGCTTATCACGTGCGGGCACTAAGAGGTCCTGAGTAAGACTTTGTGGTGGTGGGCCCACTGTGTCACAGCCACCTCCTGGGCCACACGAGCCTCTGCCCCTCGTGCTCTGACCCGGGAACCCTGGTCTGTTTGCACCTTGTCAGGAGGTGTCACTCCAGGATGTCCGGAAAGAAATCAACTTCTGCCACAAGGTGAAGCTGCCGGTCATCGGGGTGGTGGAGAACATGAGCGGCTTCATCTGCCCCAAGTGCAAGGTGAGCAGGGCCACCGCCTCCCACCCTGCGGTGAGGGAGCCACAGGCATGGCTCCCTGTGAGACCATTCCTGCTGCTGCCAGCATTTCAGGAAGTGGGATCTCAATCAGAATCCTCTGTTGCTGACTAAAGGAAAATGCTTTCGGTGGTTAGTGCTCTGCATTCAGAATGAGCTGTTTTTAAAGTTTAAAATGTGGTCTGTCCTTATGGTACTGAAACTAAATCAGGTTCCTCCCCTCTGGTTTTCCTCACAGAAGGAATCTCAGCTGTTCCCCCCTACGACCGGGGGTGCGGAGGCCATGTGCCAGGACCTCAAGGTCCCTCTCCTCGGCAAAGTGCCTTTGGACCCGCACATAGGTGGGTGGCCTGCTCCCTGCCCAGCGTCCCCCGGGACCTTCGCTGCCCCTCGGCCCCTCCTGGGTGCAACACGGGCCCAGCACGGAGGAGGAACTGGGGTGTTGAACCAGACCCTGTAGCTCACACGCTCAGGCCCATGCACTGCTGCAGCGGAGAAGCGGGGAGACCATGGGAGGGGGGTGGAGCAGTCATTCAGATCTGTGGTGACAGGGGCCTGGAAAGCTCTGGGAAAGGAAGACCCCTGAGCTGGGTCAGGAAGAGGTGTGGCTACAAGGGGGAACCCTTGCAGGGAGGAAGTCCCCCTGCAGCCTGCTTGCCTGGGACGCCTGCAGGGACCCCTCCATACCCACTGCTGACAGCCCCTACCCACGAGCAGCTGGCATTGACCTGCAGCGTGGGGACCACGAGGGTCCTGGGACCCGAGAGCCTGAAGGGGGTGCACCCGCTCCTGGGGGGCTGGCTGAGTGAGTGCACAGCTCCCCCACTCTTTACTCCCACCAGCCGGGTCCAGAAGCCACGTCCAGCGGAGTCCCCAGGACCTGAGGGAGGAAGCAGGAGCTGCAGGGCAGGCTGGCACAGTCTGGAAAGGGCTCTGCTGGGGCTGGAGGCTCCCAGAGGTGGTTCACCCCGAGGAGGCCAGGAGAAGGGACACATGCAAAAGAAGGAGGGAAGTGACAGAGTTGAGGGAGAGGTTAGAGAGGCACCCACGTGGCCCCTGCTGCCCAGCACAAGCCACCTGAAAGAGCAACTGCTGTGTGGGCAGGCGCCCCTCCCCTGGGACACTGTGTCCGAAAGGCTGGGGAGGCCCCCCCCCCCAAGCTCCTTCCTGGGCCTTGAAGCTCCAGGAGGTCATATGGAGAGGAAGGGCCAGGAGGACAGTTCAGGGGTACCTGCTGTGAGGAAGTGGGAAAGGGATGCAGGGACTGCCATGAGGATGGGAACTCCTGGCGTATCCAGAGACCCTGGAGCCCAGGAACTTGTGTCCCCAAGTCCCCCCCCCCATTCTCATGTCCAAAAATACTTCTGCAGTCTACAGTTCCTGCACACTCCAGCTGCCTTCCAGCCCTCCCTAGGCGACAGGATGCGCACCAGGCAGTGGCCCCTGGCGGGGTGGTGCTGAGTTGCAGGGGCCTCCCTGCCAGGCCCCAGAGCATCAGCCTGTGCCTCTGCCCTAGGCAGGTCCCTTAAGATGGGATAGGCGGCCAGAGAAACAAAGGGGAGCCTGCAACCATTGGGACAGATGGGGAGAAGGTGTCAGTCGCTGCAGCACCCTAGCTGCCCTGTAGCTCTGGGAACCTTGGGTACAACCACCAGCATGTCCTTGAGCTCAGTCACCTCTCAGTGATCTAGTCTCCCCTGGGTTCATGAGTGTGTGGCCTGAAGCGGCCTGAAGCCAAGAGCCACGCAGCTGGCAAGGACTAGCAGGCCTGCTGTGCCCATGAGGTGACCCTGAGGATGAAATTACGTGTGGGAAGAGCAGCAGGCCCGGCGTGCACATGGGACGCTGCGTTCATGTTTTAAGTGCATAAGCCGTGTGCATGTGTGTGTTTCTGGAAGGATGCCAGATACACTGGAAGCCTTTATTCGACTGCTCTCATGGTATTTTCCCTTTGTATTTCATATTTCTTCTTTGTAACAATAGGCATTCATTATCTTTTTACTCAAAGAACTAGTTGACCTCTTACAACGCAGACCCCCCAGGGGGGCCCGCCCAGGAGCTCTGGGCCCCTGGAGCCTGCATTTGACACACACCACCCAGCTGACTTACAGTGTAGTTGAAATGCCAGCCAGGGCCTCTGCAGGGCAAAGGGGATAGGGGTGAGGCCCCAGGGACCCCATGTTCTCTCTCAGCTTTGTTCTGCTTAAGGTGCCCCCACGCCAGCTGCCGGCCATCGGTAGCTGCATGGAAAGAGCCCCAAGGCCTTACTGTACTGTCTTCTGCCAGGCCCTCATTCCCTTCATTGTCTCTTTAAGGTAAGAGCTGTGACAAAGGTGAGTCTTTTTTTGCTGAAGCACCAGATTCACCAGCCACCTTAGCCTACAGAAGTATAATTCAAAGTAAGTGTTTAAAAGTGAGTCTCATAAATTCACATCCTGCCACCTGGAAAGCTGCATAAAAGAGCAAAATGGGCGGGCGGGTGTGAGGACAGCCTTCCATTTAGCATCAGAATGGTCACCGCAGCAAGGGGTGATGACTGAGTGACCCCCAGCCCAGGAAGCCAGGAGAAATCTCCCGGGGAGGGGATCAGTGTAGTGACCTAGAGCATAGCTTAAGAAACACAGTGAGGGTAAAATCCGTGGCATAGGAAGTTCATTTCAGGAAGACTGATTTAAAAAACTCAAAAGGCCTGAGAGCAAAGCACTCACTGCAGGGCAGATCCTGCCTGCAGGTAACCGAAGTAAGAGTCCCCCACTCGGCTTGCGGCTGGCTCACAGCGTTCCCAGGCTCCCGCTGTGGATGGCCCATGCAAGGCCTCCAGCCACTGGTCCTAAACTCAGTGGGCACTGTGATAGGCTCCGGCTGCGGATGGCCTGTGCAAGGCCTCCAGCCACTGGTCCTAAACTCAGTGGGCACTGTGATAGGCTCCGGCTGCGGATGGCCTGTGCAAGGCCTCCAGCCATTGGTCCTAAATGCAGTGGGCACTGTGAGGCTTTCGGGTCCCTCTCTAGGATTTACGGCATCACAGAAACAGGCTTTTAGATGAACTAATATAGGTGTGGCTTCCTGGCATGGGGCACAGCTCCCCGGGGGCTGATGAGTGTCAGCCTCTGTGCCTGTCTCCTTGTTTTCTAGAAATCCAAGAGTTTTGTAGTCCCTGTCAATCAAAAGGAGAGACGCTCATCGGTCCCTGAAGAACGGGGCAGCGCTGCACACCTGGCAGCCCCCACGCTGCAGAGCCCATGGGCGGCACAGCCCCTCGCACCTGACCCAGTATGGTCAGGTGGGGTTGCGAGCTAAAGGGACCAGACACTGGCGCCACACGAAGTCACGTCCTGAAGACACTTTAATCATCTCTGTCGACCTTCTTTAGAACATAGCTAAGGGCATTCTCTACACACGTGCCATTCTAAATAAAAGTGTCTCCCTGAACCTGCCCATGAGGCCTGCTTCCCGGAAGCCAAGGGGCTGGGGGGATGTGCTCTTCTGGAAGCTGCTGGACCGCAGAGCCTCTAAGCCACTCCTGCCTCTGATGATGAGTAGGCTTGGGGAGGAAGCAGAGGGTGAGCGCGGCTTCAGGAGCCTTCCGGCAACCTCGCTGCTCAGCCAGGGATGCAGCTGCGAGCTTCAGCAATCCCTGGAGAAGCCCGTGAGTCGCCCGGGAGGCACAGGGTCTGTGTGTGTACGGTGTATCCAGGAATTTCCAGGATCACAAACAAACAATTCTCAGGGTTGGGTTTTTTGGGGTTTTTTTTTTCCTTTTCTTTTCTTTTTTTGAGAGAGACAGATGTAAATTCTGCATTGTTCTAGTGAGGGTGAGACACAAACTGAGACCAGCAGAGGGAAAAACAAATTCCGGTTTTCCACACCACTCTTGGGCATAAAAGTGGAAGAGGGGCAAATCCCCCATCTTTCCGTTCACCTCCTCCCTCTACTTCAAGCCTGCACAGGGGGCTAGGTGTGCATCTCTTCCGTGTGGGGAAGGTGGGGCCTTCCCGAGGGCGACAGGGCTGCGGAGCCCAAGGCAGACCTTGTGCAGTGTGGCTCAGTCCCGCTGTGCCCCAGCCTCCCCTGGGAACTGGCGGGCAGGGGCTGCACTTCCCACAAGCTCCCCGGCCACCAGCCTGGATCCATTTCTCACCCAGTGCTGGTGAGTCTCCAGCCCCCAAGGCCACGTTCTGCACATCACCTGGGAGACCTGCAAGGGGCGAGCCAGCTGTGGCTCTGCCCTGACAGGTGAGTGGCTGCCTGGGAATCCGGGACCCGCTCCTTTGATGTCCTGGCAGACAATGGCAGCATTCAGGTGTAAGGGCTCAAACCATTTCAGAGTGCGCCCGTCAGATGTAAAAGAGCCTTCTATTCCTCACTTCTAGAAGTATCTGCTAACTTTCACAATGTGAAAGAGCTTTCTGATTCTATCCTTAATTCTGTAGGTTTAAAAATCACTTAAAACTGAAACCAGAACTGGAGCTCCGCAGCACTTGCCTGGCAAGCACGAGGACACGAGTTCAAACCCCAGCACCACGTACGCAACAGTGTCGGAGCAACAAACGCCCCAATGAAAAACAAAAAATGATTCTTTTTCTCTCTTTCACTATCCCTCCCTCTTTCTTAAAAAACAAAAACAAAAAACCAAAACCTGAATGACTTGCAGAAGGATGAACACTGTGTGGTCACAGCAGGATCGGGGACATTAGATCAGAGACCGTGGAATGGTGCGTGCTGGGGTGGGTCAGCGCTTCACGGGTCCAGCGTTCATGTGGGAAGATTGGAGATGGACACTGGTGGTCACAGCATTGTGTGTGTACTCAATGCCAAGGACCTGACTTGAAAACGATTCAGATGGCCTGTGCTGTGCGTTTTACCCTGGAAGTGCTCCAGTGGGTGGCAGGCGGGCAGCATGTACAGGCTGGGTGCTGGCAGCCGCCTTCCCCTTGAGCGGCTGGAGGGCCGTGGTCCAGAGCAAGACCTCAGCAACTCACCGTCTGGAACACAGCCTGGGACAGGAAACTGGCTGTAACTTTGCTGATGTCACTATCGCCTCCCATCTTGCAAAGGATGTAGCCGTAGAGGTTCGCGGCTTGGAGTGAAATCCCAGCAATCACGAGAGCCTGCGCTGGGGCAAAGCGAAGGGAGCTCTGCTGAGCGGATTGGACTGTGTCTGCCTGGCCAGGTGAAGGGACCCTGGCCTGCAGCCACAGCAGCAGCCTGTCCACAGGACCATCACTGCCACACTCCTCCCAGCCATCAGCCTGAAGCCCCCAGCCACTACTGGCCCATTTCACAGTGGGGTGGCTGAAGCACAGGGAAGCAAAACTGCCCACGGTCACCCAGAGCCCAACAGCTACACTGTTGAAACCCACAACATCTGGATGTGTCCCGTCATCAGATAGACTAGACCATGTCTCCAAAACAACACTGAGAACTCTCAGGCTCATTCCTACCTAGGAGGGCTCCCTGTCCAAGACAGGGTGTCATGTTTTTGTTATTGGCGAACTCCTTTCTTAGCCGGACATGATGGTGCACACCTGTAAACCAGCTGCCCAGGAGGCTGGGGCAGGAGGACCCCGAGTTCAAGGCTGGCTTAGTGAGACCCTATCTCAAAAAAGGCAGGGGCGGAATGTAGCTCAGGTAGAGCACCCCTGGTTTCGATCCCTAATACTGGTGGGGGGAGCTTTCTCGAGGCTGAGGATTGGGGATGTAGCTCAATGTTAGGTCTCACCCAGCGTGCACAGGGCTCTGGGTTCCATTCCCAGAACTGCAAAATAAATAAGTAAAAAATAGGCCTTTCTTACCAGCATTTCTCACATGAACCAAAAGGCCATCAATAACCAATTCACCATCAACTGATGAATGGCAAAAGAGAATGAGGTCTACCCATACTGTGGAATAGTATTCAGCCACAAAAAGGAATGAGGTACTGATATGTGCAATATCTTGGATGGACCTTGAAAAGATGCTAAGCCAAAGAAGCCAGTTGACTGTGGATGCTTGTACAGCTCAATGACCGTGCTAGAAGCATGGAATTCTACACTCCGATGGCCAGTGTCTCAGCATGTGACTCTCAGTAGTGCCATTACCATCTATCAATCAATGACCAGTAATGACAAAAGCCCGTGCCTCCCACCACTGGTGTGGAGAGCCAGGGGTTCAAGGCGCTGCTTTACCAGCCACTTGAGCTTCAAGGAAAACAAGGTGCTGAAGAAGAACAGGATCCAAATCATCGGGCAAATGATGAGGCCAAGCCAGAAGATGCGCGCCTCGGCCTCCGTGGCTGCCATGCTGTTCGGTGAGGCCTGTTGGGGAAAACAGCGCAGCCTTCAAAACTAGCGGAGATGGCCACCTGAAGCACCCTGTGACTGCCTGCTTTCCCCACGCTGCGGCCACCGCCCGTTCCCAGAGCGCGGGGCCAGGGGATTCTGTACAGGCTGGGAACCGCATTCACCCAGAGCCAGAAGGCACCGCCCAAGCCCCGCGCGGCCACCCCGCCTCATCAGCACCTCCCGCCCCGCACCGCACCTTTCTGGCTTCAAACACCCAGTGGCTTCTCCCGTCCTCATCGATCTGGTTCCACCATCGAAGACCCACCATGAGTCTCCCTGTTACGTTCTGAGGAAAACGGACAAGGTGACCATTGTGGGCGGGGGCAAATATCAATCTGATGAATCAAATGAAAGTTCCTGTCCTCTTAAGCTTGGGCTGGGGGTGGGGCGGGAAGGCCTCAAACTGGCGGTTCTGCAAAGGAGAGTTCAAGCTTTCTTTCTTTTTTAAGAGTGAGAGGAAGAGAGAATCAACTTTATTTATTTTTTTCATCTGATTTTTGTTTCTCCAACGCTTTGTTGGGTGCGTGGTGCTGGGATTCGAACCTGGGTCCTCGCGCATGCCAGGCAAGCGCCGTAACGCTGAGCCACAAGTTTTCTAATCTTTAAGTGCACTTTAAAAAATGACGGATCCCCCAAAATAATATCCATGTAGAATTCATGTTATATAAGCTTAAAGTACATTATTTGTCATTCTATTGTGTAAACTTTATGGAAGTCCAAAGCCACATGGGGTTGTCACCCTTGTCATACGTGCACCTGTGACAGTCAGTACCCAGAAGCCATTTATCAAACAGCAAATGCACCTTTCCTCTGATTGGCTTTAAGTGACGTGGCCCCGGAATTCAACAGTTTAACTCCAGATCACCCGGCTCCCTCTGCATAGGGAACAAAGCACACACATCGGAAGCGAGTGTCACCAAGGAGGGGCCTTACCTTTACAGACCAAAAGTCGAAGGACAAGAGGAGCAGCACAGTGACGAAACAGCCCACAAAGCTCTTGCTGAACCAGTCACAGCACACATAGGTGACGATGGCGCTTACCCGGAAAAACAGGTGGAAGAAGGTGGCCAGGGGGTGCCTAGGAAACAACCGGAAGGTGTCTTCACTCGGAGAGCCCAGGGGGCTGTAACTGGACTCGCTTCAGACCCCTGGTGTGCTGGCAGCACTCAGTGGGACGCTGTCCCTGGTGCAGCTCAGGACCCGTCGCAGCGTTCACAGTCCCCAAAGTCATTACAACACTAGCAAGGGTGTTTTCTCTCCCTCGAAGAATCCCGTACTTTCCCCTAATTTAGACTCCAAATATCACTTGCCCTCTTCAAAACAAGGTCACCTTTGAAGTGAAATTGAGTGACATAGTCACTTGTCTTCCCGCCCAGCCACCACGATGCCCAGTTCCCTAAAGGTGAAGGTCAGGTTATTCCGTTAGGAACTGAACTGGTGCAGCCCCTGCGGTCTCATGCCATCCAGGAACACGTGTTCCTGGAGAGAGGACAGGGTCCTGACACCCACAGGTGGCTTGACTGGCATTTCGCCAGGGGGAAGGTGTTCATGTTTGCTGTGCTCTGGACGTCAACCTGCCCGGGAAGCAGGGGAGCCCGGGGAGGCCCCCAGCCTGCGTCAGCCGCTTCTCTTTGCACCCTGAGGTAAACTGTTAAAGAGGGTCACCTATTCGTCTAGAGCAGATTAGTGCCTAACGATCAGGCAGGTGATGGCAGCGGGGGCCCCAGAGAAGAAGCACTCCCGGCTTGCTCTCTGCGGCATCCCGATTTCAACAAAGCACATGGGTAGAGGGCAAAACTCAATGAGGATCAAGTAAGCTGCCGCGCAGGTCCAAAGACGCAGGCCCTCCGAATGCCTGGTCAGCGCTGGAGGGGCAGGAGGGCGGGGCAGCCTCTCCCCGGGGGGTGACTTAAGCACCAGGCCACCAGGCAGAACAGGCCCGGTGCTGCCAGGGCTGACCTGCTCCCAGAAGTCAGCATCGCAACTTGCAGTGGACAGCTGGCTGAAAGGACCACAGCACAAACATGGCCACTTGTCCCCCACCGGCCTGTGCCCTGGGGGTGGGCCATCTCTAGATCAGTGTCACCAGGACAGGCAAGAGGTGGCAATCAGAGGCCATGGCAGAACTGCAGGGGAAGAGGCTGCTCGTGTGCTCAAGAAGGGATGTGGTCGGAGGAAGTCACATCCAGGCTCCTGTGAAATCCCAGCACGTCTGGCTCCAGAGGTGGCATCAGCTCAGACTCTGAAGCTGAATTCTGAGGGCTCTGCATCATTTACTCCTGATGCTCCAAAGGGAGGCCAGCAGTCTTCCAGAACATTCTCTCCCCTGGGCGGTCCTGGGGGCCTACAGGAAAACCAGTCCAGCATTTCAGAATTGGACACGATCACGCAGGCCTTCAAAACATCCTGGAATGTTCCTCGCTCGGACGATGGCCCACACTCTCCCCACAAGGTGCCTCTGCTCTCCAAAATAAACCTCCACATCTCTAGAGAAATCAGAAGACAAAACCCCCTGGAACATTCCAGATGGTAAGACTCACAGTCTCTTGTGGGCTTTTCACCTGCCATAAACCTTATGAAAGTCTTTTGACTGTCTTAATACAATTCAGTATTAACTCTCCTGCCCCTGAAGATGAATGAATCCTCTTCCAATGACTGAAAGTTCCTCCAGGGCAGAGCCCATGTTTATGACATTTTTAAATATTTTAAACAACATCTGGCTTTCCAGATTCCTTGGAAATGCATTTGTCGTGTTGAACCCTGTGATCAAATCAGTCAATATCACCAGGAGCTTGTGTCTTCTTTGGAGAACAATAAAGATGTAAGAGATGAAAGGCAGCGCCGATGTAAACTGCGCATGTATTTCAAAAGATGTCTGAGGTGGGGGCTGGAGCAGTGGCCAGTGGTTATGGCGCTTGCCTGGCATGTGCATGGATGCGGCTTCGACCCCCAGCAACACGTACACAACGAAGTGTCAGAGCAACAAAGCCACATGAAAAACTAGATAAAAAATTGCTTCTCTCTTTCTCTCACTCTCACTGTCCTTCCCTCTTTAAAAAAAAAAAGGAAGCTCATCATTTGAATAGTTCCCTGTCCCCCCACTCTTTTTTTTTTTCATTTTCTTTCTTTGGCTGTCATTTTCCTAAATAAAATGCAAAGAGAATTCCAGCATCCAGCTGTTGGAGGGTTCCGCTTACTTGGGTCCTGTTTGCTGATCTGTTTATGACCTTGACCCCTACTGGAAAGGGCTATTATTATTCAAAACAGCTGCGAAATAGGGTTGGTGCCTTCTGCGGCTCTAGTGCGGTTTCACCTCTCTCTCAGCACCTCCAGCTCCTCATTCCGTCCACATCTGGAGCTGGCCTAGCCTAGGTACCCACTCACCCCTAGGTGGCCTCAGACTAGTTTTCTAGGGATTGTTTGGGGTTTTGTTTGGTACCAGGGATTGAAACCAGAGGCTTTTAACCACTGAGCCTCATCCCCAGCCCTTTTTATATTTTGAGAAATATATTTTTATATTTTGCTGAGGCTGGGTTTGAACTTGCGAACCTCCTGCCTCAGCCTCCTGAGTCACTGGGATTTCAGGCCACTGTGCCTGGCCTAGTTTTCCAGTTTTAAGAGGTTTGGAAGCCATGGTTTCTGCCCCACTGCTCTGTCCTGCCATGGGATCCTCTGCCTCCCTGCCACCCCTGCAGCTGAGGTGCCCACACGCTGCCCAATGCCCTGGCTTCCAGCTTGGTACTGGGAGGTCGTCCCTGGGAGGCGGACGGCATCTTGGTTCCAAGTCACACCAACGCTGGACTGCCAGGGCTCCAGTCCTCTGCGCAGCTCCACGGCCTTCCCTGCACCACATCCCCTCTCAATGCCTCCGTCTCCCCTTCTGTAAAATGGGGATGCCAACAGCGGTTGCCTCCTAGGACGCTGAGAAGCTCGCCTAGAAGGGCTTTGAAACACACAGCCTTGACCGCTGAGATCAGCTGTTACCACCTCAGCCCGCAGCTCACTCGAAACGGTCCCACCGCCACCAAGCGAAGCTGTAGAATTCCCCCTCTGACCACAACTTTCTCTCAGGCCTGAGGGGCCCACGTTTCATCTTCTTGGGGATCCCCCAAGACTCCCAGCCCCTCCGTGTTCCCCAGATGAGCCTTCTTCCTGCCCTCCTTCAACCAGCGGCAGAAGGACCAGGTAGAACCTGTCAGCTCCAGAGGAGGGAAGATGCATTGTGGAAGGCGGGGAAAGTGTCACCAACTGGGAACGATCTTGCTGGGCCTTTGCTCAAGTTTCCTCTGCCCCAGGACACATCCTCTTCCTGCTGGTGGGAAGGACAGCAAGCTCTCACCTTGTAACGAGAGTCCACTAGGGTCTTAAACTGTACACAGGATGTATAACTCAGATGTGGGGTGAGACCTCAGCATGAGTTCTTTTTTCAGTACTGGGGATGGAACCTGGGACACTCTACCACTGAGCTACATCTGCTCTTTTTACTTTTTATTTTGAAACAGAGTGTAAGTTGCTGAGGTTTGGCCTTGAACTTGGGATCCTCCTGTCTCAGCCTCCCAAGTTGCTTGGATTGCAGTTGTGTACCACCATGCCTGGACTCTACATAAATTTTACAAAGGAAAAACACATCTCTCTTGCAGTTTCAGCACACTATAGCTCAAACTCCAAATCCTGCCCACTGCCTGTTTCCCTAAATAAAGTTTTATTGGAACACTCATTTGCTGGCCAGCAAAACTAAAAAAATTTACCCAGAAAGTGATGAGATCAGGCTCCACTCAAACAAACTCAAATGAGACAAACTACCACTACCCACCTCCACAAAAATCCACTTTTAAAAGCTGTAGCGTGGGCTGGAGCCGTGGCTCAGCGGTTACAGCGCTTGCCTGGCATGTGCCAGGTCACGGGTTCAAACCCCAGCACCACGTCCACAGCTAAGTGTCGGAGCAATGAAGGTCATGTGAACAACTCAATAAAAATTGATTCTCTTTCTCTCTCTCTCTCTCCTTCTCTTTAAAAAAGAAGAAAGAGAAAAGGCTGTAGTGTGGGAGTTGTCTGAAGGGCCGAGCCTGTGAATTGTGCTAGAACTCAGGACAGGGCCATCCCTGGGGGTGGAAGAGGCAGGCAGTGGCTGGGAAGGGGCACGGGGGCGCCTGGGCGCTGGAGGCGCTCCGTCTCATCATCTGTCCCATGTACACTTGTGTAAGCTCCACTGAACCATCCACCTAACCACTCCTGCCCTTTGGCTAAGCTACACCTCCTTTTTTTTTTTTTAAGAGAGAGAGAGAGAGGAAAAAATCAATTTTATTTATTTTTCATCTTTTTTTCAGTTGTGTGTGTGGTGCTGGGGTTTGAACCCGGGTCCTCGCGCATGCCTGGCCACAACTCCCTGCACATAAATCTTTTTTTTAAGTTTCCTGTTTGGAGCCACCGACAAAAGACCAATGTTTGGAAGTTACCCTGATGTGCTAGAAGCAGCCTCAGCGTGTCCACATGAGCCCAGAACTTAGGCCCACTCCAAAGGCAACATGTGGACGTTGACAGCCGCTTTCTTCGCAGTTGCCAAAACTCAGAGTCAGCTACGAAGCCCTTCAATAGAGACGTGGACAGACTGCACAGTACACAGGGGTGAGTCCGCAGGGCAAGACTGGTGGAACCTGGCACTCTTGCCACCTCGTGAAGGGAGTCAGTCGGGGCCATCCCAACTCCTCGATATTCTTAGGGACAGTCAAAAAGATCATTTATCAGCAGGGATTCTGCAGGGCAGGGAGAGGGAAAAGGGGTGGGGCACAGGGGACTTCTAGGACAGCGACATTCTCTGTAGGAGGCCACAGGGGCAGATGTCCCCCTATACACTTCTCAAGTCCCACACAATGTACAACACGAGGAGGGGCCCTTACGTGATCTGTGGACTTCAGCTAACGTAACAAGTGTCTGCACTCACTTGGGACGTGAGCAATAGGGGAAGTTGTGGGCTGGGGAGGGGCTTATGGGAACTGCACTTTCTGCTTAGTTTTTCTGTAAACTGCTCTTAAAAATAGAACTCAAGACAATAATAAGGTGGATGGGGGCCCAGAGCAGTGGCTCAGCGCTTGCCTGGCCTGCATGAGGACCAGGGTTCAAATCCCAGCACCACGCGCACAACGAAGTGTCAGGAAATTAAAACCAGATGAAAAGATAAAGTTAATTCTATATTTCTCTCTCTCACTCTCTCCCTATCTCTCTCTTTTTTTTTTTTAAAGAGAGAGGGACAGTGAGAGAGACAGAGAAAGAGAGAATCAACTTTATTTAGTTTTTCACATGGCCTTCGTTGCACTTAGTTGTGTACGTGGGGCTGGGGTTCGAACTCGGGTCCTCATGCTCGCCAGGCAAACACGAAACCGCTGAGCCACTGCTCCAGCCCCTCTCCCTATCTCTTTAAAAAAATAAATAAATAAAGCTGGATGGACATGGGTTGGGGCGGGGGCCCTGTCAAGACAGAGGACACACGGTAACCTGGGGCAACGGACAATCAGCGTTTACTCAACCAACAGGAAACTGGAAGGAACACGATTAGGATTTTTAATCTGATTTTTGTTTTTCCTCCACTTAGTTGTGTAAGTGGGGTTTGAATCTGGGTCCTGGTGCGTGCCGGGCACGCGCTCCACCGCTGAGCCAGGCTAACGAGAAGGCTCACGAGGAGCCACGCGCACCCCTGCCGGCAGCTTCTACAGCAGATTTAATCTGGGGGGGTTGATTCCTGTGAACTCAGGGGTGACGATCTAGCAATAGGTGAAAGTCCTCCTCTACGGGTTAATGACTTTGAAAGCCGAACTTCGAAGTCCAACACCATCTGCAGCCTGACTCCTCCTCGTGGACCTTGGGGCCTCTGCACAAGGCCTCCTGCAGCTTTCTTAGAATAAGAGCAGCTGCTGTTTTAGAATAATCCAGAAGCAGGTTGGGGACAGGGGAGGAGGAAGGGGATGGCCACCCGGTGACAATTTCCCAAGCTGGGCCAGGGCCCAGCAAGCTCACTGTTCTCTATACTCTATGTGAATCTGAATTAAAAGTGCAAAGAGAATAAAGGACTCAGAAGTGGCCTCGGTTTGGCACAGAGGCAGAACTCTTCCAGAGTAAACCAAGCCCCGATGGGATGGGGTGACGTTCTGGGGCATTGGTGGCCCACATGTGGTGGAAAACAAAAAAAATAATTCATACCCAAAAATCCCCCAGTGAGTAACTGGCCATCACAGGGGGACAGATGAGGAAAATTCCAGAAGGCAGGCCCTTTCTTCTGTGCTTACCAGTTCCTCTGAAGAAAAGAAAGGAAGAAAGAAAGGAGAAGGAGCAGTGTGACAAGGCCCTTAGCCTCGGAGACCCTGTGTCTGCACTCTAGCTGGCCCCCTGAGTGTGGGAAGCCCCACGGTGCCCTGAGTCTTACTGGAGGTTCTGTAGGCACTGACAACCAGGGTGCCACTGTTCCCAGCTCCTGAAGGTGACTTCTGGGACTGTAGTTTAGGCCTCAGCAAATGAGCTTGCTTTGCGCTCCTGCAGACCCCTCAGCGCCTAGGAGGATACGGGTCTTGCCTTTATAAGACCCTGCAAAACGAGGATCAGGGCTGCACTCCGTACAGCATTTTGCTGTGGAACAGTTGCCGGAAGGCTAATAAAAGCTCCATCGCTCATGTGTACCTTGCCACAGGCAGGAGGAGGAGGAAGAGGAGGAGGAGGAGGAGGAGGAAGAGGAGGAGGAGAAGGAGGAAAAGGAGGAAGAAGAAGAAAAAGGAGGAAGAGGAAGAAAGGAGGAGAGGAAGAAGAGGAAGAGGAAGGCGAATAAAGAGGAACAGGGGGAAGAAGAAAAAGGAGGAAGAGGAAGAAAAGGAGGAGAGGGAGGAGGAGGGGGAGGAGGAAGAGAAAAAGAAAAGGAGGGGAAAAAGAAAACAGCCGCCCCTCTTTGGGGCGCAAAAACACGACCTCCTGCACGGTGCGCAGGTGCTCAGAGAGCCAGGGAGTTTGGCTCCACCTTCTGCTCCGCCCTTGCTGGGTCCGCAGCCCTGGACAAGGTAAAGGCCACTTCAAGCCCAGGGGAGCTGTCTGTGAAATGTGTGGATAACGTTTTCGTCAGAAGTCTGATGCTCCTGGGAGGTAAAACACTGTGCCATGCAGAGCCAGAGCGTCACAGGTGGCTGTGGCTGATGCCACTCCACTTCTCATTTGGCCCAGGAGTGAAGGTTTTGGGGATGGAAGGAAGCAAAGCCGTCCCAGGGGTGCTGTTCTGGGCGTCTTTTCCTAGACCCGCGTTTCCCCTGTTATTTCCCCAGCCAGAGGCCCACGCACGCTCAGGTGTCTGCTCTGCTGACGGTGGCACCACCGCGATGAGGCTGAGCAGAGGGGACACCCTGGTCACCTGGCTGGATCTGCTTCTCCTCAATGGTCAAGATTGTCACTGGCTCCTTCCACCTGGCTTCTTGTGGCTTCAGCTCTGAGTGCCAGCGTGCCCTCCTGTCCCCGCCTCCGAGCCCACATGGGCGGGTTCTGGGGCTGCCGGGATGTCCCAGGAGGCCGTGTGCTCCGTTTCCACTCAAAGGTCAGCACAACAGAGGTTTGTGTGTGGAAGTGACTGAAAAAGCAGACTTCCCTCTGGCGGCCACAGTTTTTCCCTCTTGTTTCTGTTCTTTATTTCTTTTTAAAGAGACATCCCAACTTTGGGTACGGGTATGTTCTGCCTCTGAATGGAAGTGGGAGCCCAGATGCTCAGACCCAGCTGGGCCCTGAGTGTGGGACCTCATCTCCCAGGCCAGGGCTGCAGAAGAGCTGGCCCCACAGGTCCACCCAGCACAGCATAGCCCAGGTACAGCCCTGGCGTCCCCGCACCTCTGAACCAATCCTTTAGCCAAAGCTTCAGAGTTTTCCAAAGACATGGGGCCCAAATGAACCACAGACAGGTATTCATTCCAGCAAAACACAAAGGTTCACAGCAGCATTATTAAGTTGCCAAAATGTGGAAATACTTCAAATGCCCATCAATGGATGAATGAATGGCTCGGCGAAATGGGGTCTGCCCACAAGATGGAATATTATTCAGCCCTAAAAAGGAATGAAGTCTGATGCAAGCTGCAGTCAGTCAAAGCTTGGTGACCTGAAATGAAAGCAGCCAGGCTCAAGAGGACAGATAACGACGCAGGATTCCGTGTTGGTGTGGCGGAAGCAGGACAGAGATTAGCAAAGGCTGGTGGGCAGCAGTGAGAGTATCATTTGATAAGAACAGAGTTTCAGTTCGAGAAGAAGAAACCATGCTGGGGATGGAAGGTGGTGATGGTTGTATGACAGTGTGAATGTCCTTTCCACTACTGAATTGTGCGCCTAGAAATTCTAATTACGTGTATTTTAAAACAATTAAAAATAAGGTAAGAGGAATGGAGGACTAACCCACCCAGTTCCTCACCACCTCTTGGAGGCCTGGCGCACTGTGGGCACTGGGTAGAAACCCATGCAACTTTCTTGGGTTGGGGTCTATAGTACAGAGCCTGTGAGATTCCCCCAGTGACCCCAACCTTCCAGGATTCATACCCCGTGTGGTCCCCTCCCACAGTGAACTGGGGCTGGTCACCAGCTGACAAATACATTGGAAGTACCATACAGATGAGAATATGTCCCCAAAGTGGTTTCTTTCGCGGTCACCCTTTCTTGCTCTCTCCCATGTGGTCTGGGTGCCATCTATCTGCTGTGTCATGAGCACCTGGGGGAGAGGCCCACTTGGCGGATGGAGGCCATCAACCCATGGCCCAGGGTGGGTGCCATCTTGGAAGCAGCTCCCCCTGACCCAGTTGGGCCTGGCCAACCCCCTACCTGCAACCTCCTGAGACCCTGAGCCAGAGCCCCCCAGCTAAGCTTTGATTCCTGGCCGTGAGGCACACGGAGAGCAGAGCAGCTGAGTTGGGGCACCCCGTCACACAGCAGAAGCTCATGACTATGGAGGCTAGGCGGAAGAGTCTGAACCCGGCGTAACACATGATGTGCTTCTCCGGGTGGTTTCCGCAGCCGGGAAGGACAGGGAAAGTCAGGTTCCTCTAAGAAACAGGTGGTGAAGGAGGCTTGCTTAGAGAACGCTCAGGGTGAGGGGATGGGGCCTTGAGGACCGCTGCAGCCACCCTCACCTCCTGGCCTCAGCATCAGCAAGGCCCTCGGCGCAGCCGGACCTGAGAGTGAGCGGAAGCTGGGCCTTGCTTGCTTCCACCCTCCTCTGGGTCGAAGTAGAAAGTAGTGCCTCTCTGTGTGAAGCATTACTAGATTCATCCAGAACCTCGTTAGGTTCTGAAGACATCAAATATCTGCCAGCTTCTGGGAGCTTCAGTCCCCTCTTCTGCAAAACAGAGACGATCAATCTTCCTTCCTGGCATTCTTCTTTCTGACCATGTGTAAGGTTTCTGGACTCGAGGTGCATCCCTTAGTGGTTGCAAATGTTTGATATGCTGTTTCTTTCCCACCCCTGCCTCCCAAGAGCTATCATGGGGCCAGCTTGCCTTAAAACGCATGGGATCTGGGAAGCAAGGCCAGTGTTGGAACAGCCTGGCCGAGCGGCTCCGTGATAGGAAAACAGGGAAATCACGTTAATTCACTCAGCAAACACCCACCGAATCACTACCACAACCTGGCCTGTGCGAATCCTCTGAAACTGCTTTCTTTATTCTTCTAGAACATTCTTGCTTTCTAACAATAAAAGATGTTCCAGATCCACACAGACTGGTTGCTGCCTCAAGATTTGGAACACTCTGTTCTTTGAGCTTCGAAGAGACTTAAAGGTGAAAACCCGGGAGCGGGGCTTGCAGGAAGGTGAATTGTGCCCCTTCTGGTCCACCTTTGAGAGCAGCAGAGCTGGGAAACAAGACAGTAGAGGCAGCTCATCGGGGACTGACCAAGGCTCGGGTGTTCTCCAGAGCAGGCCCGGATGCTTCACAATGCCCGAGTGCAAGAGCCACAGGGCGGGCTGCAACGCTCTGGGTCATGCATCGCCCAGAGCGGGTGAGACCAGGAGAGCAAAGGAAGGACGCGGGGAAGCCAGCTGCAGGTGGGACACTGTCCTAGTCCCATCCCTTACGTAAGGGGCGTCCCATTCTTAAGGCACACCCTGAAGGACTTGGGGTGGGGCACGAGGCACGCAGCTCACCCGCACACCAGAAAGCACGCGTGCACGCACGAGGCCAAGCGTTAAGCGGGGACCTTGGGAAGACTGTGCGCCACTTCCTGCCTCAGCTCCTGCTACCTTCCAGACAGTTTTGCTAGTTTGGTTTTAGCCCTTTGAAGGATATGAACTCACCGCGGTACTCTCTGGTGTGGCGCATCTCACAGCGGTATTTTATAACTCTTTTCTGTGGGGTTTCACCAACCACTAAAACCCCCCACCACCCTGAAAATCTGGTGCTCTGTACTTATTGGCTGTCTATATATTTTTGTTTGCAGGTTAATTTGGCATTCAAAATAATCACTGATGCTAATTTGACACTGTCATTTACCCAAAGCCGTAGAATCTAGTTTATTACCAACACATAAATATTGTTCATAGATATTCAACACCATTTACAAACGATTAAGCTTAATAAATTGAGCTTCAAGCAACAATAAATTTATAGAGCACCTACTGTTCCCCAGGTGAGAGGCCAAATCAGAGGAGAGTGGACAAATTCACAACGGACCAAATCTTGCCCACTGCCTGTCTCCAGCAGGAGGGCAAAGCAGCTGAGAAACCATTTCAACACAGTGTCAACGGGGTAAATAGAGTCACGATCAGAATATTCAACAAGTGATATGGCAGAGCCACGGTCCAATCAGAACAGTGCAGGGTCTACACCACCAGGCCCTGTGGTGTGGGCTCTAAGCCCTGAGCTGAGGGTCTACACCACCAGGCCCTGTGGTGTGGGCTCTAAGCCCTGAGCTGAGGGTCTACACCACCAGGCCCTGTGGTGTGGGCTCTAAGCCCTGAGCTGAGGGTCTACTCCAGCAGGCCCTGTGGTGTGGGCTCTAAGCCCTGAGCTGAGGGTCTACTCCAGCAGGCCCTGTGGTGTGCGCTCTAAGTCCTGAGCTGTGGGGATTGTTCAAGAACAGCTTATCCATGGGACTCTTGGCCACTTACTGATATTTTAACAATCATGGGGACCCAGGAGGTGGAGATAAGAGCTAGCCACCAGCCTTGGGTGGACACAAGGCCATGAAGAACTTGGATTCCAACCTGACCTTACTGAGTTGGTTTTCTCTGAGGAAGCATCACCCATGGCCCGGCCAGGTACGTGGCTAAGGCTGCGTCGGTGTGTCAGCACCTGGCCCTCCCCAGCGAAGGGGCACACGCAATTGAGCCATGCAGACGTCCCTACTTTCCCAGAGATGACCAAGCTAGAGAACGTGCCTGGTGGCTAGGGACACACAGCGCCACCTTGAGGGAGCCTTTCACACACTTTTTAAACCTGCTGGAGTCAGCTTCTTCAGGGACCACACCAAGATCCCCTGGAGATGTAGAGCTCACGACCTGCATGGGGGCTGCTGCCTTCAACTGTCTCTCTCCCATCTCAGAAGTGCCAGACAAGCAGCTGGCACAACTGGGCCACCTTCCTGCGTGTGACCTTGGAGTCCAGGCAGCCCAGGGCACCAGGATCCTCAGCTTGGCCTTTCATCAGCCCCCAACTGATACGGGGAAACAAGGTCAGGTGATGGGTGTCGGAACGATAATCAACACAGAGGAAAGTGGCTGAAGGTTGTTTTTTTAAGGGAACAAAGAGCGCCCACTGTTCCAAATAATCAGACATGTGTATCAGGTGGACAGCCCCTCTGCTAGCAGGGTGGCTTGGGCTGTGGACATCTGCTAGCAGAGGTGCTGGCTGGAGCAAGACCAAGATGGCTGCAGTGGGCTCCCTCGTCAAGGCTAATGCTGTTCTGTGTTACGCTTTCAGTGTGTTCCCAGGGCCGGGAACCAGCTGTCTCCTGGTTAGCCAAGGCCAGACTCACTCTGGTTCATTGTCTCTGCTCAAGGTCATAAGCATGAACGTGTGACCTCACCTGTGGGCCTTCTCTGATTGAACTGTACCTAGAAAGGCAGCAAGTGGGGAAGGTCCTCTGGATGAAATAAAAGGACAGACCCCATGTTCAGGGGCAAGCTCTCGGTTCTGCCACCTCCTTCTCCTCCCTGGAGAACTCAGTTCTATCTACTGCTTGCCATGGGCTGGAGCGGTGGCTTGGCGGTTACGGCGCTTGTCTGGCATGCACAAGGACGCGAGTTCGAACCCCAGCACCACGAACACAGCGAAGTGTTGGAGCAACGAGAGCCACGTGAAAACTAAACGGGGTTGATTCTCTCTTCATCTCTCACTGTCCCTCTCTCTTTAAAACAAACAAACAAACAATAAAACAAAAAACTGCTTGTCACACTTGGTGCTCAGTCTTCGACTCCGTGGAACACAGCCCCAGCCCCAGCGTCAGCTCGGTGACACTAACAATTTCATGGCTTGCATTTGCGCCAGAGCCCGGAGCAGCTGTCTCGCATGTCAATCATGCCCACCAAATGCAGACGAAACTCCCCCAATCCTTTACTGGGGTCCCAAAGCCCTACTCGATGCTTCTGCTACCAGATCGCTCCCTGTCTGCTCTTCCCACTCTTCTGCGCCCTGACCCAGTTCCTACACCTGGAGTTCTCCTCCCACCCCGGGGCCTTTGCTCGGCTGCTCCCCAGTTGGAACGGTCTCCCTGCAGGTCTCCCAAGCCCCGCTGCCCTTCTTCCTCCCCGTTCAGGTCTCCAGTGCATCTCCTCCAAGGGAATTCCTCAAGGCCTCCCTGTGAAAGAGGTCCCCTGCCCTCGACCACATCTCCCTGTGCAGCATTTCACTCCCATAGTGACCGTGTTTAGGTGGTGGCTTAAGTGTGTACAGTCTCCTCCCTGGCTGAAATGTCAGCTCCTCAAGGGCAGAGACCCAGCCCATCTGGTCTTCTGTGTCCCCTCAACAGTACTTAGCACACAAACTCCTTGAAGTTTTTGCTAATTTAATGAATGAATGAAAGAATAAACCAGCAGTTCTCAAAGAGGGGGTGATTTTGGAGCCCCAACAATGTCTAGAGACATTTTCAGTGGTCACATCTGGGGAGTGTCCACTGGCAGCTGCTATTTACCCTCAGGGAAGGGGGTCAAATGCCCTACGATGCACAGGTCAGCCCCCAACAACAGAAGACACAGCCCCAAGGGTCAGTTGAACCCTGGGATGAATGAATGAGTGAGTTAGATATTCCAATTACACGCAATCAGGCTGCTATCCAAGGGAGCTCCAAGGAATCAGACCCACGTGCCCTCCTGGTCCCCTAATTTTTCCCAATTCTGTGGGTCGAATTTTAGCAGAAATCCTCCTTCAATGATTTTATTGCCCTCATAGCTCATGCAATCAAATTCATGTGAATAAGAAATATGCTTAAGAGGAAGTTGGGTTGTTAGAGTTGTAAGGAGTTAATTTCAAAACATGTAATGCCATGCTCGGATCAAAGAGAACTGAAATTTGTCTAGTTCCCCGATTCTGTGGGTTATTTTCCTTGGTAATCAAGAACCTTCCTTAAAATTAAACAATCAGTTCTTGGTGGGACCTGCTTATGTGTCATGTTTCTACATTTTCAAAATAGATTTCAGAGCGTCAGGGACAACATGGCTGTTCCCCAAAGGCACAGGGAACAGGGACCTTGGTGAAGTGACCACCTGAATTAACAACTGAGAACCAAAATCATCATTCTGCTTAGTGTGTTGGAACATGCTCTATGCGTGTGCTCACACACATGTGCACGTGTGTGCATAGCAGTTAATGATGAGCTTGTGCTGAATTTTGGAGTAATTGGTCACCAAATCGTTTCCTGCCCCTCTCCTTCCTTGCCCTTCCACTAGCTTTCCTTGGGTCAATGGCACACACAGAGGTGTTAAGAATGCTCAGTTCCCTCAAGTACAAATGTAATTTATCCAAATCCCAATCCCAGAGAGAGGATAATCCAAATCAGCCTTGTCCCCGGGGGCACTTTGCTGTTAGGGACATTAGCCATCTCTGGAGGTACGTTTGCTTGCCAGGATGGGGGACTCATCACTCCTGACATCTGGTGGGCAGAGGCCAGGGATGCTGCTAAAAATGCTGCACAGAATTGTCCCGAAAATGAAGAAGTATCTGCCCCAAAGTGTCAACAGGGCCAAGACTGAGAAGCTGCTCAAAATAGCAGAGGCAACTTGACACTCTCATCTGCAAGGAAAATAGAAAGTCCCCAGGGTAGGCGTAAGATGGAAGCCCTGAATCTCCTGTCCCCAGGGCAAAGCTTGTCCCCAAGCGTCTGGCCCCATGTGAGCATCTGGCCCCTCTAAGTACAACACAACAAGACGCAGGCTCCAGGCCCGGATCCCAAGGGTTCAATCTCCTCCTTGAACAGGGTAGCTCCCTCTTTGCCAGTTTCTTTAACCTTGACACTAATAAAATAATAGTTCCTATCTCATAGGTTGTCATTCAGAGCAAATGAAATGTACTAAATCACACAGAGTAGCCTCTGCACCCAATAAGCGCTAGGTGTTTACTGTTGTTATTGTTCATGCCATAAAACTTCCCTCCAAACCAGCCAACAATTTCATCTGGGGCTCATTTTGAGAATGGTTCTTATGCCTAATGTGGGAGGATGAATTGATTTTGGGAAAATTCCCGAAAGACAAAATAATTACATGATGAACTAGTTGGGGGGTAGCTTAGACTCCAAGTGATGTTTGCCTTTAGACCTGAAACCCAGTGACTTGTGACTGAGACCAGAGGGTAGAGTTCATCTCAGCCTCAGCGCTCCAGCCTGAATGAGCATAACCACAAAACATTGACCAGACCACGAAACGACTGGGCTCTGACAACCGGCCATACACCAGGACACCAGGACGTACACGGTGCCAGGGCCTTCTGATTCAGGCTGGGACTTACACCCCGGATCTCAGGCCTTCAGGCTTGGACTGGGACACATTAGCAACTCCCCCTGACCTCCAGCTTGTGGAGAAATTTTGATGACCTCAGCCTCCAAACACTCACAAATGAACCTGTTATATTAAATCTCCTAATATATTAAATGTATAGTATTAGTATAATTATGTAAAGACATATACTTCCTGTTCTGATGCGTTCTGTTTCTCTGGAAAACCCTAATACAGATTTCATTTGTATGACATATCCCAAACAGGCAAGTTCAGAGGCACAGGAAATGCAATGGTGGTTTCCAGGGGCTTAGGAAAGGGGAAATGGGAAGTGAAGGCTTAACAGGCACAGGATTTTCATTTGGAGTGAAGAAGACGATTCTGGAACTAGGTAGTGGTGATGGTTGCATAATCATGAATGTAATAAAAACCCCACTGACTTGCAAACTTAAAAGGAGTGCATTTATGATCCGTGCACTGTATTTCAATCGAACATACAAATAAGACACCAAAAACCCAGGACACAAGTGAAAACAGACTAATGAACTTGATCATACTTAAAAACTCATGTGTGGGGCTGGAGCGGTGGCTCAGCAGTTACGGCGCTTGCCTGGCATGCCCGAGGACACGGGTTCGAATCCCAGCACCACGTACACAATGAAGTGTCAGAGCAATGAAGCCCAAATGGAAAACTAAATAAAATTGATTCTATCTCTCTCTCTCACACACTGTTCCTCTTTCTCTCTCAGAAAAAAAAGATAGAAAAGAAAAACTGGATAAAAATTGATTTTCTCTTTATTTTTCCCTCTCTGTTAAAAAGATAAACTCACCTGCATCAAAGGACACAACCAACAGAGTGGACAGGCGCCTATGGAATGGGAGGTAATATTTCAAATCACATATCCGATACAGTGTTAATGGCTAGAATATATAAAGAACTCCACAGCCAAAAAATAAAAATGAAATAACCTGGTTCAAAATAGCATGCTGAGACTTGGGTAAGCATTCCTCCAAATACCAAGCAAGGCTGCACAGCTGCACGCCACCAGCCACTAGGGAAATGCCACTCTAAACCACAGCGAGTCACCTCACGCCTGCCAGGATGGCTCCAACCAACAAAATCCCCAGAGCTCAAAGAGTGCTAGCGAGGACGCAGAGGGATCGGAACCCTTGTGCACCGGGGGAAGGACTGGAAAATGACCAACTGCTAAGGAAATCAGTGGGAGGTTCTGCAAAAAAATCAAAGCTAGAACTATCGTATAACCCAGCAATCTCCTTCCGCGCATATACCCAGAGAACTGAAGGCAGGGTCTCCAAGAGATGCTTACACACCCCATGCATTGCAGAGCTATTCATGACAGCCAAGAGGAGGAAGCAGCTCAAGCATCCAGGGGTGAATGGATAGCAAGATGTGCCGTATGCATACAGTGGAATATTATTTTATTTTAAGAGAGAGGGACAATGAGAGAGAGAGAGAGAGAGAGAGAAAAGAGAACTGATCTTATTTAGTTTTTTTATGTGGCTTTCATTGCTCTGACACTTCATTGTGTACGTGGTGCTGGGATTCGAACCTGCATCCTGGCACATGCCAGGCAAGAGCAATACCGCTGAGCCACTGCTCCAGCCCCAGTGGAATATCATACAACCTTCAAAGGAAAGAAAATTCTCACAGATGCTATAACATGAGCCTGAGGACATTAGGCTAAGTAAAACAAGCCAGTCATGGGGCTGGAGCGGTGGCTCAGCAGTTATGGTGGTTGCCTGGCATGCGTGAGGATGAGGGTTTGAACCCCAGCACCACATACACAACAAAGTGTCGGAGCAACGAAAGCCACATGAAAAACTAAAAAAAAATTGATTCTCTCTTTCTCTCTCCCTCTCTCACTGTCCCTCTCTCTTTAAAAAGGAGGAAAGAAAGAAGAAAGAAAGAAAGAAAGAGAGAGAGAGAGAGAGAGAAAGAGAGAGAAAGAAGGAAAGAAAGCCATTCACAAGGACAGATACACTGTGGGCGTCCACTTCCACCAAGGGAGTAGAGGAGCCAAATTCACAGAGGCAGAAAGGAAACCAGTGGTTGCCAGAGGCTGGAGGGGAAGGAGAGGAGTCTAACGGGTGCAGTTTCTGTTTTGCAGGATGAAAAAACTGTTTCACAACAATGCAAAGATACCTAATACTACAGAACTGTGCAACCAAAAATAATCGAGATGGTGGATTTTATCTTGTGGGTTTTCTTTTTACTCACAATTTAAAAAGTAAAAATAAATCAGAAGAAAAAGAAATAAAATTCCCACCAGGGAAAACACTCATGACCTGGCTGTCGTTTCCTCTACACCAGTGTATTGCAGAATCACACCCTCTGGGTCCCAAGGAGTCCCCAACACAACAATGCACCTGGCGGCAGCTGTATAGCAACCCCAGGGTAAGGTCAGGCCGTATGAATGTCCCCATTTTACAAACAGGTCAATGGAGGCCCAGCCAGGCAATGTGACCTGTCCAACATCCCAAAGCCCACAACCGAGCTCGGGCTGTGCCCCGGCCACATCACCTGCCTCCAGAGTCAACCTGCAATTCATTTCAACAGGAATTTGCCAATAACAGTTCTCACTCTGTATTAGGGATTCCTAATGTTTTTTGCAACACGGACCCACTTGATATTCCAATTGAAGTTTGGATCCTTTGCCTAAAATGACACACACAAAAAACTTAGATAATAGTTTACAAAGGGTTCCTGGACCCAGAGACCTGATAAGAATCCCCTTTCTGGGGCTGGAGCGGTGGCTCGGTGGTTACAGCACTTGCCTGGTATGCGCCAGGATGCAGGTTCAAACCCCAGCACCACGTACACAGCCAAGTGTCAGAGCAACAAAAGCCACATGAAAAACTAAATTTAAAAAATTGTTTCTCTCTTTCTCACACTGTCCCTTTTCCTTTAAAAGAAAAGAATCAGTTGCATGAGCTCTTTTTAAATTCATATCCTAGGCTAAGTGCAGTGGCACATGCCTGTAATCCTAGCAGCTCAGGCGACTTAGGCAGGAGGATCACAAGTTCTAGGCCAACCTCGATAACTTAGGCCCTAAGCAACTTAGCAAGACCTTGCCTCAAAATAAAAAAATTAAAAATTAGAAAAAAGAAGGCGGGGGATGCACCGCAGTGGTTAAGTACCCCGGGTTTAATTCTCAGTACCAATTTTTTTTTCAAATTAAATTAAAAAATAAAAATACATTTATATCCTAGGCCCAAGTCCTGTGAATTTGGTTAAGTCAGTGCAGGGCCAGCCCTCGGGGACCGTCCTGGGCACACCAGAGAATTCTGGGCTCTTGGACACAGATGCGAGCTACTGCCTCCCAGATCTGACTTGAGCTCCCGTCCTCTTCTCCCAGAGGCCTCCTGAGCCTGGCTACTGGAATGTTCCACCACAGCCTAACAAGGACACTCTGAGGTCCACATCTTTGCCCTGTCAGGGCTCTCTCACTGGATCTCCAGACCAGAAGCCTGGGAGTACCTTGACTACCCCTGCCCCAGCCCACCTCTGGACCACCAAGCCAGGCTGATTCTCTGGGTCTGTCCTCTCCACCACCCCTACTGCAGCCCTGGTCCAGGTTCCCAGCCTGTCTCCCTGTTCCTTCTGCTCTTACACCTTGTCCTCCATCCTGCAATCCTGACCACACTGCTGCCCTGCCCACAGCCCTTCTGTGATGACTAAGCACAAGTACTGCCCTGTTCAATATGGCAGATGCTCACATGTAAATCAATTAAAATAAAATAATAACAAATTTTCTGCCCTTTGGTCACACGAAGGCACATTTTCAATGCTCAATAGCCACAGGCATGGAGTGGCGACCATAATGGACAGTGCAAAGACAACATATCCCCATCTCATGGAAAGTTCTAGTGCACAGAGATGTTCTAGAACTGCTTATAAGCCCTTTGGGGTCTGCACCCAGCCTCTGCTCAGGCTGCTCCCCAGTAGCTCTGGTCTTGACTGTACTGAACCACCCTTACCACCCCAAACTCAGCCTCTGCGTGGGAGAGCCACCCTTCCCTGCCCATTTAATGGCCCCCAATCCTCAGGTCCCAGCTCGGCTGTTACCTTCTCCCCAGTTCCCGCTTATCACAGCAGTGAGAGCACTGAGTCATAGCACCTGCTGTGCCCACACCCTACCCCTGCAGCAGAGGTGCGCCCGCCCCAGTGCCCGCTTGGCAACTTCCGCAGGCTCTCTTCGATTCTGCTGCACCCAGTGCATAGAGGCCAGGGATGCTGCTAGCCATCCTACCAGGCACACAATTCCACAACAAAGAAGTATCTGAAATGACAGGTGTGCTGAGATTTAGCACCCCCGCCTCAAACTTGGCACCTCCGGAAGACAGGGACCTTGTCCTACACGCTGGGTAACTCCAGGCACACAGGAGATGCCCTCCAGAAACTGATGTCCTGGAGTCTTCTAGGCCCAGGATTCCAGTTCTCTTACAGTGCCATTCCTTAAAGACATCACTGGTGTTACAGGCAGATGAATAACAGACCCCCGAAAATATGTATGTCCTAATTTGTGGAACCTGTGAACATTATCGTATATGGCAAAAGGGACATTGCAGACCTCATTTAGTTAAGGATCTTGAGATGATTCTAGATTGTCCAGTGGGCCAGAAATGCCATTGCTAATATCCTTCTTGGACAGAGACACAGTAACAACCATACACACACTTACAGAGAAGGTGGAACAGAGAACATTGAAGGTACCACACTGCTGGCCTGAAAGATGGAGGAAGGGGCATGGCCTAAGAATGTCAGCAGCCACCACAACTGGAAAAGGCAAGGAGAGGATTTCCCCAGGGCCTCCAAAGCGGGTGTGACCCCGACGTCACCTCAGTGTAGCCCAGCGAAACTGCTTGAGCTGTAGGAGAATAAACTGCTGTTGTTTTAAGCCAACACGTTTGTTTATGATAATTTGTTATAGTGACCACAGGAAACTAATAGACTCTTTTCTACTCTGGGGGTTATGGGATTCGAATCAGAGAATTTGATGTAAAAAAACAAACAAACAGATTTTAAAAGGAATGACATTGGGGGTGGGGATGGAGCTCAGTGGTATTGCATGGGTAGAATGCACAAAGCCCTGGGTTCAATACCCAGCACTGGGTGGGGGGAGGAATGGCATTTAGGTACCAGGGCCCCTGGTCTGCTGGTACTAAGAGATGGAAGGAGAAATATGCAAAACTGGGTGAGTGAGTGCAGCTTAGATGCGAGCATTTCTAATGCGGCAGGGGCCTGAGTGTGGGCCACCATGTTAATAGGTCCTACTTACTTCTGTATGGAAGACCTCAGGAAGGCGTGTGACCTGATGCAGGACAACTCTGTCTGGCCAGCCCTTCTCCACTTGTCCAGCCTCCTGCCAGCTGGCCCCCTGCAGCACGGCCCTGTGGTCTTTCTCTGACTTTGCCCTTTCTGTTCCTTTCTCTGGGAACCCTCTTCCTCTGGAGTCGGCTATGGCTGGCTGTGTCTCATCCTTCAGGCTGACCTCAAAGGTCACCTAGAAGCTGTCCCCAGGTACTTTTACATCACATGCTGATTTTCTTCCTCTCTCACACCCCATGATTATCTTAATATCTTTGTGTGTTCACAGCCTGCCTGCTCAATGTCCCATGGCTGTCCCTCCCTCACCAAAGGCTCCAGGAGGCCAGGGCTGTGTTATCTGTCCAGTAGCATGTCAATGGCCAACAGCAGGAGCTAGCATATTTGGAATGGATGGATGGATGGAAGGATGGATGGATGGGTGAATTTGCCCCTTTGTAGACTCCTTTCCCAAAGCCCGGTCCCCACATACCTGATCTTGGCTTTCCTAAACGCCAACTCCTCTTCATTGCCAAAATCCAGGGACACATCCTCAGTATCATCCACCAGGGCCTGGGGATATCAGGGCAGATGACAGACGCCCCTGCCGTGCGCACCTCCGCCCGCACCGTCACATCCAGCCCCGCACTCCCGGGCTGTTTCCCCAGGGATTCCTCGGAGACGTGAGGCCTTCTTCGCCCTCCTGATCGCCGGGGTTGGGGCTCCCTCCTCCTCCTGCCCTCTGCCTGCAGGCTGCTCCCGCGCGCTCCCAGCAGCAGCATCCCTGCGGCCCTACCTGCTTCATCCTCCGGGAGCCACAGCCCAGGATCCAGCTCCACCTGCCACCGAAGGCCTCCGCTGCCGCCCGGCTTTGGGCCTCGGGAGCGCGCAGGGGCCGGAGCCTGCGAGAGGTGGCGCTGGGAACCCGGCGCGGCCCCGGAGCGCAGTCGCAGGCTGGGGAGGGGGCGCGTTCCCGGGCTCCGCGGGGAGGGTCCTTCCTGGCCCGAGGCGAACGCGCCCCAGCCAGGGAGCGCAGGGACCTAGGCCGCGGCCGGCGGGAGGGGACCCGTCTGCGGGACCCGGGACAGCGATTCTGGGAAGATGGTGGGGGTGGGTCCGGGAATGTTGGGGACGTTCCAGATATGTCCAATGAGTGAGTGACCAGGGAATGAATAAAGGTTAGAGTCTGGGCCGCATCTAGGGTCTGGGAGGGGATCTGGGTTTGCCAGAGGCCTTATGAAAGCGTTCCCAGGGCGGCCCCGGGGATCCCGATGGGCTGGAGTGGGGCCCTGGAATCTGCCTCCTAACAGATGACGCCGCAGCAGCCTGGGCTGGGCATCGGCAGTGAGCCGGGTGTGCGTGGGGAGGGGACCACCAGACACACTAACACAAAAGGGAAAAAAATTGAGAGAGAAGGAGAGAGTGAGAGAGAAAGAGAATCCATGCTGAATTTAGTTTTTCACGTGGCTTTCATTGCTCTGAAACTTGGTTGTGCACGTGGTGCTGTGTTTTGAACCCCTTTCTCACGCCTGCCAGGCAAGAGCTGTAAGGGCTTAGCCTTGCTCCAGCCCAGGCAATCCTTCACGGTGATTCTGAGGATCTGTGCTGGCAGTCACTCCCTCTAATCCAAGCCCTCTCCTCCAAGCCCTCCGCAGCTCCTACTCTCCCACTACCTGCAGACAGAGGCCTGAGTGTCAAGATGCTTTGACCTAACCCTGAGGCAGAATTGTGCTCCCCACCCCATACACAAAGTGGGCCCCAAAGGCTGCTGGGCCACAGGCTCCTGCCCAGTTTCACTGCTGGTCCTGCGTGGGGGAGGATGGCTTCAGGAGCTGCCTTATCTCAGATCTCAGAACTGGACCAGAGGCTTCCTGCCTCACCTCCACCCTATTCCTCAAACTGGCCTTAAACTGGCCTTCCAGGTCTTTGGAGGGAGAGGGAGAAACTTCCTCCTGAGGATGAAAGGCCAGCCTCAGGAGCCAAGACCTTGCAAAAGTATTTGCCAGGGGCTGGAGCTGTGGCTCAGCAGTTACAGCGCTTGCCTGGCCTGCAGGAAGACGCAGGTTCGAACCCCAGCACCGCATACACAATGAAATTTCAGAGCAACAAAAGCCACAGGAAAAACTAAATTTAAAAAAATGATTCTCTCTCTCTCTCTTAAAAAAAAAAAAGTGTTTGCCAAGCCATGTGGCAATTCTGATAGCTTCTGAACATCCACCACCCAAAGACCACTTAACTCAGGCTCTGTGTAGGGACAGGTTCTAAATCTCCCAGGTGTTAGGAAGGCAAATGAAGAACTAGTGCTATAAATGGGTGCTTCCCACACTTAAGTGTGCAAACAAGTGGCCTGGGGTCTGGTTAGAATATGGATTCTGGCTCAGGGTCTTGGAGGGGAGGAAGTTTCTAACAGCTGCCAGGTGGGGCCAAGCCTGCAGATCTCTGCAGCACTCCCTGAGCTATAAGGATCTACAAGCACTAAGGTCTGGTTTTCTAGAAAGTTATATTGACTCTTCCTGCCCCAAACTGGCTGCAGGCACACAAAGTGTCAGACTGCAAAACCCAGTCCCTGCTGGGCCCCAGCAGGCTAGGATGGGACATGGGGGAGGAAGATTCATAGTGGGGGGCAGGTGGAGGTGAGAAGCCGTTGCAGAACATTTAGGGGCTTTTCCTGTTACCCTGAAAATCACCAGCTGCTCGCGTCTGTTGAGTTGGGGTGGGGAGGTGGGAAAACCCCACTGGAAGCCCCTTTTGGGGTCAACTGACATTCTCAGCCATGGCGTTGGGGATGCTTCAGAAACAGCCGTGGTACTTGCCACCCGGAGGTAGAGATCACTCTGCAAACAAGGGGTGGCTCCACCCACCCAGCACAGCCAAGGGCTGAGGAGGCAGAGGCCGTGGGGGTGGGGCTGTGCAGGGAATCCCCCAAGGGATCTGAACCTGGCTGCAGGGACCTTACCTGTTAGAAGGTAGATTTTAGAGCCCACTCCAGTCTTTCTGGACCTCTGGAGTGGGGTTGAAATCTGCTTTGCATAAGGGCCCTGAGAATGCTGAGTAGCAGACTTAGGGCTTCGCCCACTGTCTGAGCTGCTCTTGGTCCGATGTTGGCTTTCTGTCCCTGGAGCCGTAACAACCCAAGGAAGAGGCTCCAGGTATACCACTGGCCTCTAGATGATCCTTGGAGGTCAACATCTGAAGTGTGTACACCCGTCTTGGAATGTGGCAGGGTGGCCTTGGGCAGGGGACATCATCTCTCAGTCCTCAGGGTTCAAGGATATCAAGAGAGACCACACGTCCTTCACACACCTGGCAGGGATTAGAGAAAACCTGCAGGGTGCCGTTCTCAGAGCAGGGCCTTGGGCAAGGGTGGCCCTGGCAGCAGTAACTATGGTCATCAGCAGAGGGGCTAGAGGTCTCCTGTGGACTAGCAGCACACTGGACATGAACCTCATATCCAGCTCAACCCTTGGGGGTGTATGCCTTCATGGCAGAACCACTGAATGTTACACATTGAGGGTGGCTTTTTTTTTTTTTTTTGGTCTTTTTGGGACCAGGGATTGAACCCAGGGGCACTTAGCCACCAAATCACATCCCCAGCCTGGTTTTTTACTTTTTATTTTAAGACAGGGTCTTGCTTAAGTTTCTTAGAGCCTCGAAGTTGCTGAGGCTGGCTTTGAACTTGCCTCAGCTTCCAAGCCACTGGGATTACAGCGTGCGCCACTGCACCCAGCCAAGGGGAGGTTTCTATGGGATGTGAATGGCTTTTTTTTTTTTTCTTTTGGTACTGGGAATGGAACCCAGGGCCTCATGCATGCTAGGCAAGCACTATACCACTGAGCTATATTGCCAGCCCTATGTCTTCACTTTTAAAAGCATCTTGACTCTCAGGCCCCTGTTTCAGGCATCTGTCTGCAGGGAGAGGGAGAGCAGAGTGGCAGCGGGCTTGGAGAGAGGGCTTCTGTGTGCAGAAGGATCAGGCCCTTTCTGCTTCCATCTCCCCTCGATCTGTGTTCTCAGGGTGGCATCGTTGAGTGGGGAAACCTCCTTGAAGCAGATGCTGCCTGCCTGATGTGCCCACATGCCAGTCCACCCCACCCCTGGTGCAATTGGTCTGATGGCAGAGGACTTGGCATAAAACATGGCTGCAGCTTTGGAACTGGGTAAACAGGACGGTTGGGTCTTATCTGCCAACTGCTGAAGGTCTCGTGCTGTTTGACCAGAGACCAACTGTTTCCCAACAAACAAGGCTCTCTTATAGACAGTCTTTTTTTTTTTTTTTTTAAGAGAGAGAATCAATTTCATTTAGTTTTTCTTGTGGCTTTAATTGCTCTGACCCTTCATTGTGTTTGTGGTGCTGGGGTTCAAACCTGCATACTTGCGCATGCCAGGCAATCGCTCTTCCACTGAGTCACCACCCCAACCCCTTCTTATAGACAGTCTTAAATTTCCACTTAGCTCAGATTGAGCAGGGCCCTCTCTATGTTGCAGCCAGAGCTGTCTTCCAGCCTGTGTGGAGGTGACAGGAGGAAATTCAAGACTCTGTCCTCTCCCATCAGGTGGATGCCTGATTCCACACAGGGCCCATGAGACCGAGTGGCAGGATGGTGACCAGCTCTGGACACTCGTCAGACACAACGGACAGGTTCTGCCCATCCTCAGAGCACGCTGTGGCCTTGCTTCCCGAGTCCTTTGCACACGCCACCTGCCTGCACTGATGCTCTCCCACTACAGGTGCTGAAAATGTCAAGGCGCAGAGTGGCCTCCTGAGCCCCTCCCTAACATGCCCCGGACCACTGTCAAAGCTCTCTCTGCTCCAAGTTCTTGAGAGACCTCTCTCACGTTGTTCTTATCTCTTGTTTTCCTCCCATGCCTGGTCATCTTATTCTCCACTTAAATATCAGCGTAGTGTGGGTAGGACGTCAGTTGGGCTCTCTTGCCAAGATGGCAACCCTGGCTGGGGACAAAAGGCAGAGCTATGGCCAGCTGCCAGCCAGGCAGATCTTAGGGGCTGGCGGGCAGGATCTTAGAGAGTGCCACCCATGGGAATGTGGGGCTTAGGGCAAGGAGTGGCTGCTGCCCTGGCACGACAGGTGTAGGTGCTGCCTCCATCCTGCCTGCGGGGGCATGGGGAGCTGCTCCCGGTGCCTGGGTTGGACCACAACCTCCCACACAGTGCCTTGCTACTTAACCCTCAGTGTCGCCTGCCCTTCACTTGCAGGATAAAAATCCTTGGCACGACTTGGCCCAGCATGGTTTACAAATATCTCCCCTGCCCTGTGACTGTTTGGCCTCCCGTAACGTCCCTGTCCCCCTCGTAGGGCAGTGTAAGGCTCAGCCATGGACCTGTGCAGAGTGGGCATCACTCTGAGTGTCACCAGGGCAGCTGCTATTCCCTGTCCACTCCCTGTGGCCTTGCTGCCTGCTCTTGCAGACCCCCTCCTGTGGCTCCCCGCTGTTTATCTGTGCAGGAAGCCTGCTCTCCGCTTGGGTCTGACCTGTGTGGTGGGACACTCCACTCCCCTGAGAGGGGAAATTCCAGACCAGAGGACAAAAGAGACAGCATGCTTTGAGGCACCCGCCTGACTCCCAAGCAACTTGACCTCTCGACCTCTCACCAGGACTGTTTGGCAAACAGTCTAGAGAAAGCCTCTCTACTCAAGGGCCGGGATAAGGGCCTGCTCTGCAGACAGCTGGGGGACTGGGCAGTGACTGTTCCCCAACAGGCAGGTGCTTCCTGGACCTCTGGCAATCCCTGCGCAGGCCACGTGCTGGGAGGGGCGTAAAGCTGGTGGGCTCCCCCCAGTAGCTGGAGGTCCACGGGGGTTGTCTCCCCTAGAGAACCTGACCACCCCCATCAGAGCCCACAGGCCTGCCTGGTCAGGACCCGCTGACCTTTTCTATCTCACCACCTGACACGCCATGCTCTGGTAACACCAGCTAGATGGAGCTATCTAGAAACTTCCAAACCCCTTCTTACCACAGGGCCTTTGTGCCTGCTGTTCCCTGCCAGAGTCCCCTTCCCCTCTGGATTCTCTCAGGCTGAAGATTTTGAAGTTCCCTGACCCCAGCTTATTCCTACCTCGACTCTTCGTCCCTTTCTAGGTTCTGGGATCTAGATCATGGCCTGACTCGTTTGTCTCCTTTCTAACACCCTCCACCACCTTAAATTCCATGTTTTCTGACTGGTTGGACAACCTTTCTCCTCTCACGCCCCCCTTAGGGAATCGTGGGTACAAGAGCAGGGCCACTTCCGTCCACTGAGCACAGCCCCTGGCACTCCATGGGCATTGCCCAAGGGTGAGTAAGCCGGTGAAGAGGTGAACAACCCCAGGAAAGGTGCCCAACAGCCTCTGCCCAGCCTGCAGAGGAGGATGCTACAGCTCGGGGCGAGGGAGGCACGGACTCCCCGGGGGATCTAGCCTGAATCCTAGTCTTCCTCATACATGCGTGCTCCACACCCACCTGTACACATGTGCACACACACCTCATACACATGTGCATACACACACCTCATACACGTGTGCACACACCCACCTCATACATGTGTGCACACACACCTCATACACATGTGCACACACACACCTCATACATGTGTGCACGCACACACCTCATACACATGTGCACACACCTCATACACATGTGCACACACCCACCTCATACACGTGTGCACACACACCTCATACACATGTGCACACACCCACCTCATACACGTGTGCACACACCCACCTCATACACGTGTGCACACACACCCACACAGGTGCACATTCACCCCCTGTGGCCCTCGCATCCCCACCCACCTCTCCAATGTCATGGCATAAGCCACACGGTTCAGAGCCCAGAGCCCCACACTGAGCACCATGGGGGGCATCCAGGACCGGGTTGCTCAGTCCAAAGCTGCAGCCCAGGGCTGTGCTGCTGTCATCAAGGTGGAGCCCTGGCAATGCCTGCCGGCCCTAGAAGGTCTACGAGTCAGCAGCCGGGAAGCCACCACTTACGGGAAATGCTCTGCTGAGGAGAAACGGCACAGGCCAGCGGTGTGGCCTGACACTGGCCTTGGTCCAAGCTGGGCGAGGAAGCCTGTTGAGCCGGGCTGGGAGCCACGCTCAGTTCCTCCTCCACACAGCCTGCCTGCTCTGCAGGAGGGCCCAGGGGCATGCACCTATCCTGCTCCTCCCTGTTTACCAAAAAAACAGAGCACAGTCATTTGTGAAGGGTGCTGATGGGGCTGAAGAGGAGCCAAGGGCACAGGCTTTGGCTGGCTAAGAGCTGACACTCCAGCCAGCTTGCTTGGATTTGCTGCTAGCCCTGCCTCTTATCGGCTGGGAGGTCTTGGACAAGTTACTAAACCTCTCTGAGCCTCTGTTCCCTTGGGTGTGAAATGAGAACCATGGTACCTCCTTGAGGGGCTGTTGAAATTTTATCCCAGGGAGGAGGCAAGAGGAAGGGGATGGTATAGACAGCAGACCAAGGCTTAGAGAGGTATGGAAGCAGGTACGCACAGCTTGTGAGTGACAGAGAAGCGGTACACCCCCGGTGTGCCTCCTGCTCACGGCTGTTCCCGTCACACACAAGGGTGTGCTCCCTGCCCAAAGGGACTTGCAAAGGTGCCAGCCCAAAGGCCAAATCTGGTCTCCAGACGTGCTTGGGTTGGACCTAGACAGCTTAAACAAACAAGTAAACAGCAGCAGCTAACGGACCCAGCTGACAGCGTTCGCAGTCAGGGGTCACCGTTCGCAGTCAGGGGTCACCGTTCGCAGTCAGGGGTCACCGTTTGCGAGCTCCACGTTCTGGTTTCTCTTGAGGACGAGGCCGGGCCTGCCCCCGCGATGGCCTGCACACTCCCACTCCACTCGCTTCCGTAGCCTGGCCCTGGCAAGTTCACCATTGCTCCTTAAACCTGCCGACTGGGGTTGGAACTCGGGGCGGAACTGTTGCCTATTAGGCAGAGGCCGTTTGGTCCCAAAAAACCAAAAAGAAAACTAAACCCCAGTCTCTCAGACAGCATACCCCAGAAGCAAACTCTGGGGTGGGAGGCAAGAGAGCAGGTGGTAGAGAGTGGGAGAGAGTCAATGGCCAGGTAGTCAGGACCAGGCCCCTTCAACCACACCTAGCAGCTGGCGGTAGAGAGCATCAAAGGCAGGCTCAGGGCCTGCAAATGCAAAAGACCTTGAGGCTCACCCATGGGAGCAGCGCCTTTGTCCCAAAGGTGGGCAAACTAAGAAGTGGAGGTGGACACAGATGGGAACTAGGAAAGAGTTGCTGCCTGTTTGACACAGAGTTTGACCAACGATGTTGGTGCTTTTCTCAGTGCCTGCTTTACGTAAATCTTATTTATGCTCATACCCAAAATCAACATAAACCCTGGCCTAGCATACTGAGACATGTCCTGCTTCCAGGTGGCCCTCCGCCTTGCAGAGACTCTGCTCTCTCTCCTTAATTAAATCCTACTCCTTTTACTCTTCCCTTCCGTGGTTGTCCACGGATTTTATTCTTCAAATGCCTGAGACAAGAACCCAGGAGAAGATTGTGCTGAATCCCCGGGGTGCGCTTCCGCGCCAAGAGCTGCAACGCACCGCTCAACAGTATCGGAGCTGGGGGGAGCTCAGTTCTTAGCTGGGGAGCTGCTGACACTGTTCTAGCCACAGAGATCTGCAGCCAGCCCAAATTCCCAACTGGAATAGCTGCAAACACTAAAAACAGGCTACTTTTGAGGCAGAGAAAGCGAGGCAGTCAGTGTAGACACAATGATGCAGGTCGATAAGGAGAAAATTAACCAATGGTCGTTTTTCCTGGGAGGGCACAGAGCATCCAGGGATGCATATCAGCTTCTCATCCCCTTCCTAACAATGGCATCCAGACAGCGACTCCCCTCTGCTCATAAAGATGCTTGTGGCCCAGCATCAAAGACCAGCTCAACCTGAATTTCTCACTCATGCTCCTAGGCATGGGGGAGGGAAGGCAATAATTAACCAGAGGGCGAGAATCTCGAGACTATAGAAACGTAAGCTGGACCCACTATGAGTTCTCGGCTCTGAGACTCCCTCCTCCTGGAGAAGCCTTTTCTTTGTGTCCTTTCTTAAATAAACTCTCTTTGCCTTGGTGTCCATCTGTTTCCGAGAGGACACAAAACCAACTTCCACAAAACTGGCCTCACTTTGACCAAAGAAATGTGCAGTCAGCCCTAACTCCATTCGCCAGCGGGAGCAGAGAATCCGGCCTCATCCCCAAACCCCTGCATCACAGGGATGTGGTATCAGGCGAAGTCCCATTGAGGCGTGTTCACTTCCTGTAATGAAAGAACCATCAACTGAGGGGCTTAACAAACAGAAATGTGCCACCGCTGGGCTACGGATTGGAAGTCCGATATCAAGGGGCGGCAGGAACGCGCTTCCTCTGTCCTGGCTCTGGTGGCATGATGCCCCTCTTCACAAGGTAGTGTCCCTGTGTGCAAATTTCCCCTACTAAAAACAGCACTAACCCTGTCGGAGAGGGGCCCAGCCTGCTCCAGTGTGGACTCTCTTCAACTAAGCAACACTGCAATAACCCTGTGTCTAAGCAGGGTCACCGCTGAAGAGACCCAGGTTAGGACTTTGACATATGAACTGCGGGGAGGGGGTTGGCACAGAAGGTAACTGTGGCTGAGCCCATGGGGGCTGGAGTGACGCCTCAGTCTGCCATCAAGGAGGAGGAAGCCGGGGTGTTGCACTCCCCGCCATCGGCCCTTGGTTGAGGGCCACCCCCAGCCCCTCCAGCTCTGCACGGTCACAATGAGTTCAGCATCGTGATGCTTGGTCTTTGGCAAAGAGGAGCAGGTACTGCGGCTGGGAGCAAAGGCTCCCAGGCACCTGGCGTGCATGATGATGGTGAGAGACCCCCAGGGCCGTGGCACCTGCCTATGGCCATCGTGGGTACACACAGCTACCCACCTGCTTCACACAGGTTGACCAGCAGGGTGGCCCTGAAGGAGTCACTGGCCACTGGGTGCCTGCCTTTCTCTCCATTCAGGCCACAGCAGCAGGGACCTGAGTTACTGGGGAGAAGAAGGGACGATATCACAGCTATGGCTTCAATGTGGCCCCCAAAGTTCATGAGTAGGGACACAGTGCCCAAATCCGCATGGGAATGGTGTTTGGAGGTGCATACCAAGCCAGGGCATGCATTTCTGTCTCCTTAAACACCATTTCTTTATTTCAGGAAACGTTGAACTCCTCTCTCTAGTTATTTTGGAACGTAGAATAAATTGAAGCAGACAATTTATCACTGTGCTAGATGACACTGGGATTCATCCCACCTGTTACCCAACCGTCTTTCCTTCCTCCCCACCAATCTTCCTAGCCTCTTCTCCCTACTTCTGTAGGCTCACATTTTTTAGCTTCTACGTGTAAGTCTTTCTGAGTCTGGCTTATTTCACCTAACACGATGTCTTCCAGTTCTTCCGGGTCGCTGCAAATGACAGGACCTCATTCTTTGTGATGGCTGAACTGTATTCCACTGTCTATGTGTGCCATAATTTATCCACCCGCTCATTGACAGACAAGTATATATATATATATAATTTTTTTTTTTTGTTTAACAAAAGGATGTCAGTGGCTACCTATCGGTGTCTTCCACAGGCTGAATTCGTGTCTCTGGGGTTCTGTCTCCTCAGCTCCACCATGGGATTAATAACTGTCTTCCCTTTTACTGAAGTGCTTATTACAGAGCCTGGTAGATGATCAGTGGGTATCCCATGTGCCTGGATCTCTGCAGACATCCTCAGAGTTTTGGGGCATGGTTGGGGAAGAGACCCCAAATAAGGCTGGACCACCTGGCAGCTAAGCAGACAGGATCTGAGTATTTTGAGATTTGGGACATTAACCAAAATGTGACCGCGCTTGGATCCCATCCGGGGAAACCCATGCTTCTGCAGTCACATGGCACCTCAGAATCCAGTTCAACTTCCTTCACATTCAAGGTCCTTGCTGGGTCAGTGTCATGGACAATCATTAGGCAATGCTCCGCCTCCCAGAACCTTGAACCAGGCGACCTGCTGGCCCCAGGGCTGGATCCACCTTCCAAGGTACCTGAGGACTGAATTTCCATTTCTTGGATTCACTCGTAATTCATAATTTCAGCTCAGTTCACTTTTGGAAAAACCCCAACGACACAGCAGAGACCTCGAGAAAGGCCCTGCCCTGAACTTGTTAGGTCCAGGCATGGCCACTTCTGCCCAAGAGGCTGTCGATAGCCCTCCCTCCAGGTGGAAAGCTGCAGCCCAGAAGGGGGAAGCAACTGGCCTGAGGCCCCCCGGTGGGGTGAGACGGACTCTGCCTGCCTCTGGCTCCATCCTCCCTACCACACACAAAGCAAGGTACTTGTCCCACAGTGGGCCTGTCCCATAGCTTGCTTCCCACGGCCTGCACAACCCAACTCTTCAGGATGGGCTCTGAAGACCCCCACCCCATCTTGGCTCCACCCCTTCATCAACAGCTCCAACATGCTGCCATTCCTGGTGGCTGTCCCTGGGACTCACTAAGCTTGCTCTGGCCTGGGGACTTTGCTTGACATATCTGTCATATGCCCCAGCATCCTGACCACATGGCTGACTTTCATATCCTTCAGGTGGCTGCTCAAACGTCACTTCCCTAGTAGCCACGGCCAGGACGCCACTAGGATGCCTTGGCCCTCGCCATCCCTATGCCTGCATACAGCTTCAACTCTTGGGGATTTTCTCTGTCTCCCATTCCCAGTTCCCTCAACGCTCAGGCAGGGATGTCCCACAGTCTCCCAGAGGTCCTCCATGGACTTGGCTGCCCATGGAGGAGACCTGCTCGGTGATGTACCCCCAACTGGCTACTTCCCTTCCCTGCCTCGCCTCCCTGTCCATCACTAGTGCTTCCTGTGGTCCCCCCACATCCTTGCCTTCGAGTTGGCCTCTGGAACTGTTTACACCAAGACACGTCCTCAGAGACCACATCTGTAGAGGGTTGAACGGTGGCCCCCAAACACGACACGTCCACACCCTAACCCTGGATCCTGAGAATGTGACCTTATTTGGAAGAAGTATCTTTGCAGGGGCTGGAAAGGTGGCTCAGTGGTTACGGTGCCTGCCTGGCATGCAAAAGTACGCAAGTTCAAAACCCAGCACCACGTACACAGAGAAGTACGTGAAAAACTAAATAAAAGTTGTTTCTCTCTCTCTCTCTCTCTGTCCCTCTCTCTTAAAAAAAAAAAAGTATCTTTGCAGAGGTAATTGAAGATCTAAGATGGACATCCTGAGTTAGCGGGGCAGCTAAATCCAGTGGCTGGGGTTCTCATAAGAAGAGAAGCCACAAGGAGCCAGGGAAGAAAGCCCCAGGAAGACAGAGAGATGCAGAGAGGAGGACAGACAGTGAGGGAGGCAGACTCAGAGATTGACGTGCCTGGGCCAAGGGCCACCAGGGCCTCCGGCAGCCCCTAGAATCTGGGAGAGAAGTACGAAACCGATCGTCCTGTGATCCCCCAGAAGCAGTCAGCCTGCCAGCACCTTGATTTTGGACTCCTGGGGTCCAGAACTGTGAGAAGGGATTTCTGTTGTTTGAAGCCACCCAGGGTGTGGACACCTGCAGCCCCCCCAGGAGAAGCCACTCTCTAAGGGGCTCTGTGGCCCCTGTGCCCTAATTCATCCAGCCAGATTCTCGGCCGAGGTCCTCCATGCCAGGTGGTTGCTTCTGTTATGAGTGCTTCCGCCACTCAAATGCGAGTCCCAGGAAAAGAGGCCCTTGTCCTTCCTCCTCTCCCCACTTCAGTCCCCGGAGAGCTCCTGGCCCTTAGCAGACCCTTGCTCATAGCTGACGAGTGAAAGAAGGAGAGCGCCAGCAAACCCCAGGCAGCTCCTCCACGCTTCCTCCGGCAAAGTCCAGCCCCAACCTCGGCTGCCCTCATCCCCTTCTGCACGCTGCGGGGAGGCTTTTTCATGAGATCCATGCCAAGCCCCACCCGAGACTCTGCAGCAGTCTCAAAATGCTGCCCCAGGTGACGCGAAGGTGCCGCCAGGCTTGGCCACCACTGATTTAGGGGCGGGGAGCAGCTGACCAAAACAGGACTCAGCACTAGGGTGACGAGACTTCCTGGCTCTCCTGCATTAACAGGGGTTCCTGGAATACAGAACTAAAACGGGGTCAGCCCTGGGCAAATCAGGACAAGTTGGTCACCCTGGACAAGCCACCAGGATGATCACATACACCCCCAGGCCACCCTAGAGGCCATACTAGAGTCCCTAGAGATCTGGCTGCATCCGTGAGAGGCCATGGCGATTACCGCAGGCCTTGAAGTTCACAACACAGGGGACGACAGCAGAATGGGGCAGGGGCAGCCGATGCTGAGGACAGGCAGCCCCACTCTCCACCCCACCTCCACTCTCACTGGCATCCGTTCCACACAGGGAGACCAGTTTTCCCATGGACACTGCTGACTCACTGTGAGAGTCTTTTGGGGTCAGGTTGGTTTTTAATGTTTTCCACCTCAGTATTCCCCACCAGCACCTGGCGCTTAGCAGGTGCCCAGTAAGCAGCTGAGGGGAGCAAAGGCATCCGCGAAGCTGGCGGTCATCTCATCTGGGAAGGACCAAGCTCTCTCCCACGCACCCCAGCGCACACCTGCTGCAGGTGCCACCCGTAGCTCAGCGCAGGTGTGCAGACAGGTGTGCAGACAGACAGGTGTGCAGACAGACAGGTGTGCAGACAGGTGTGCAGACAGACAGGTGTGCAAATAGACAGGTATGCAGACAGACAGGTGTGCAGACAGACAGGTGTGCAGACCGCACAAGGGCAAGGCCGAGCACAGATCCACAGGTCCTCGCTCCAGCCTCCCCGCGCCCCTGCCCTGGGCGCCCTGGGGGGCTTCACACCACTCTGAGAGTTCAGTCACATGAATAAAATTAAGTTTTTCTACGCCCAAGGCCAGTTCCATCCTCAGTCCTGAAAAAAAAAAATTAAGTTTTTCTCTGTTCTTTTGTTAATATGTAACAAAAAATCTCTTAGATAGCTCCCATCTTTTTCCATTTGACAGAGACTCTGTACGGTCAGACTTAGCTTCCTGAGCCCCCTTCTAGGCCTGCAGGCCATCTGTGCATTAATCCACTAAGTCTGTTTAGCAAGACCCCCCCCCCAATCTGGTCACCTTCATGTCTGATTTGAGCCTCGTCTCCCACACCCCTGGGAAAGTCTGGTGGCCCTGGCCTGCCTGCAGCAAGAACCCTGTCCGGTCACTTTGGCCAGAGTCCACCTGACCCCTGATGTTTCCTCTTAGGAATTTTCCATCCTTTGCTCCCCCACCCTGTTCCTTGGCTGCCAGTCCACTCTTGCCCACACTGAGCTTGGAGTTGAGCCCAATCTCTCTCTCCCAGTGCAAGAGCCCATTGTGGGCCCCCCCGAGCAAAGTCTTCCTTCCCAAGCTGTGATAGGCGTCATTGAACCATTTTTTCTTCAACCATTGAAAGAGAACTTTCAGCTGCCTTATGGACGGATCAGCAAAAGACGGTTCCTTGGCTTCTCCATGTCACCAAGCTGGTAGAAATGCACAGTGCCACTTTAAGGTTGTGGCTTTCTTTCTGGAGGGCTGGGTTGGGATGACAGGAGCTGGGGCAGCCATTTCCAAGTCATTGAGACGGAAGCCATGAATGCAGGTGGTGACGCTCAGTGGGGGAACCGGGGTCCCTGCAGGGTCCTGGCAGTGTAGAGCCAACTTCCATGGCCAGGATGGCTTGTACGCAGACTGTCGCAGGAGAGAGCAACGCCTTCGTTACAGCAGCCGTACCTATATCATGCACCGCGTCAGTGCAGACAAGGCCAGCTGGACGGTCGGCACTGTGGGCTTGAGTTTGGCATGGTGTGACTTAAAAGGTTGGCTCTGTGACCGTATTTGGGAAGGACTTTAAAGAGACAGACAGTCATCCAAATTCCAGAGGGGCAGGAAATGGGTGTGGGATAAAAGGCTCTCGGAACTGCCAGGAGGGAGAGAGGGGCTTTGCTACTAACTGTGAATCCTAAAACCCAGTGGTTTCCATAGAGTTGCAGTCCCAAAGCCACCAGGGCAGACACTCCAAACCGAAAGTGCTGGGTGCACGTGGCGCTGCTTTGCCCAAGGCCCAGAGAGGTTAAGCAATTTGACCAAGGAATCCCAAGTGCGTGGCGGGCTGGAAGTTCAGTCTCGGTGTGTACGACCCCCAAGCCTGCAGTTTTCCCCCGAGTCACACTGCCCGGATATTGGGGACTCAGCAAGGCAAGGCCACTGCAGGCCTGTTTGAACAGTCGTGGCTGTGAGGGTGCAGAACCGCTAAGCCACCTCGGGCAGTCTCTCAGAAACATCCTCCTACCGTAGGACCCAGCAACTGCACCCCAAGAAGGGCCATCATAGGTGTCAGCTTGACCGGCGTGAGGGATGCCTAGACGGCTGGTGAGGGTGTTTCCAGGGGAGACTGGCCCATGAGTCAGCCATCTGCCCTCAGCGTGGGCAAGCTGGGGACCCAGAAGGAACAAAAAGGTGGAAGAGAAGAGAACTCTCTCCCACATCCTCCAGAGTGGGCCCTTCCTCTCCTGCCCTTGGACGTCAGCTTCCTCCTGCCAATGCCTTGCTGGATTTCTTATAACAGGTTTATTGAGATGTAATTCCAATATGACGCAACTCACCACTTACCGCGTACGACTCAGTGGCTTTTCAGGTCTGAACGGAGCGATCCAACCTCCAGCACAGTCAATGATAGAATATTTCTACTGCTCCACAGTATCTCCCACTCCTTAGCTGTTATCCCGCAAACCCTCATTCCTCCCCCAGCCTTAGACCACCGCTCATCTGCCTCTGGCTCTACGGGTTTGCGTATTCTGGGCATTTCACGCAAATGGAATCAAGCTCTATCTTTTTTGCTTTATCCATGTCGCAGCACAAATTGGCTCTTGGCTTCTTTTTTATTGCCAAGTAATATTCCATTGCTTGGCTAGACCACATGTTAATGACCCCTTTGTCCACTGAAGGACATTTGGGGTGTTTGTCCCAGTCCAATTCTGGGTGGACAGATTTCCTTTCAGTCCTCTTGGGCATAGAGCTCAGAGTGACACTGCGAGGGCCCTTTTGAGGAACTGCCAGATAAGCCTGAACTGTTACTAAATTCTGCTCATGGGAACAGTTTTAGTTTCCTTCCTGGATTATACATATCCTCCCCTGCTGACGTGGGGTGACTGTCCACCCTCTTCTGAATTTGGGGTCCTGCCAGCCCACAAGGCTCAGAGGTGCTCAGGGGCCCAGGTCTGAGCTGTTCTTTTACCTGTTTATCAGTTTCTACACTCTACATGCTGGGAAGAACCAGCTGAGCTTCAAGAAGGAAGTGGATCTCCACCTCACCTCCGGCCTCCTTTCCCCTTTTCCACACTCTGGGAGGAGGCAGGGAGGCCGGGTTGGGCATGTGCCAGAGGAGCCACACTCCAGATCCAGCAAGAAGGGAGACACCCCAGCAGTGGGGGCTGGGGGGGTGCTTCCCAGTCGCCGTCCCTCGCACCTTCCCACTGGCTGGGAATTGTAGGGGATTTCCGGAGGTAGCTGAAGCAGGGACTCATTGTCCAGAGTGCTTGATTTCAGGTTTGGCCTCAGACTCCCACACTCAGCTGAAACCGAAAGCAGGACCTGGGGCTTGGGCCACTGTTTCCCCCTGCTGGGATTTGGCCAGGACACACAGCAGGTCTCCAGGCCCCGCAGCCTGACAGGCCTGGGTGTGTCCAGCTTCCTTTGTCTGACATCAGAATGTCCTAGCGGGGCCTGGAACAGCAGGTTGAAGTGGGGGGTCCCATAATTGGGGACCTTCTAAAAGCAGGGCCTTTTCAGGGACGTTATAAGGCAAAGTAATGACACATAACGGTTGTTCATGAAGTGAGCAGCCCCGGGAAAGGAGGCCAGCTGGCCGGGCCTGCTTCCCTCTGCACTGTCCCAGCCGCCATCTGCACAGGGCTGACCATAGGGACCTGGCGGGGGGGTGGGCACCTCCTCAACCAGTGAAGGCAGGGAAGGCAGGGAACCGGCAGGTGGAGCAGGGTGGAGTCTGAGCATGTGTGCTGCTGCCTCCAGCCTCCCAGCTCACACCCGCACCCCCAGTCAAACAGAAACACAGGCCGGATGCTAGCTGAGCCCCAAGAACACCTTTTACTCAGTAAAACTGAGAAGAGGGTCCAGCATGAGCTGAACTCAATTTCTTTGAAATAAAAGGCTAAAGGAAGGTGGAGCAGTGACATAGTCACCCCAGAAGCTGAGGAAGGGGGAACGCAAGTTTGAGGCCAGCCTGTGCAATTTAATGAGATCCTGGCAGTTTGGTTTTGTTTTCAGATACTGGGGATTGAACTTAGGGATGTTCTACCACTGAGCTGCATCTCTAGCCCTTTTTATTTATTTTGAGACAGGGTCTCACTAAAGTGCTGAGGCTGGCCTCAAATTTTTTTTTTTTTTTTTAAGAGAGAGGTACAGTGAGAGAGATAGAGAAAGGGAGAAACAACTTTATTTAGTTTTTCACATGGCCTTAGTTGCTCCAACACTCAGTTGTGTACGTGGTGCTGGGGTTTGAACCCGGGTCCTCGCGCTTGCCATGCAAGCGCCAAAACCGCTGAGCCACCGCTCCAGCCCCCTGGCCTCAAATTTTTGATCCTCCTGCCTCAGCCTCCCAAGTCACTGGGATTACAGACATGTGTCACTGCACTCAGCTTAGTGAGATCTTGTCTCAAATGGGACTTATGTGATGCCTTCAGCCACGTGTGAGGCACCTGGCTCTGTTAATTGGCCTGTGTCTGGAGGAGGAGAAGGCTTCCCCTTTCTTTATGACATGAGGCACCAGCATAAGCCGAATCCAGGCACCCGTCCTGGTTCGGCTCTTCCCTCCCTCTGGGCCTGGGAGCTGGAGCCACATTCTCCCCTGAGTGTTTTCATCCTAAAGAGACCATTCTCAGGTCCTGGAGGAAACGGTCCACAGTGGAAGAGATTTATATCTCCAGAGGCAAGGGACGAACTCGGAATCACCAGCTTTCTACAGTAACTGCTCCAGCATGGTCCGGGCTGTACCTGTCCATCAGGCTTTGGCTAGAAGAAGCAGTAAACTCCCCCGTCAGCAAGAGTTCGTCCAGGAGGGGCCTGGGCTCGTCCTAGGAACACAGTCTCAGGCCTCTAGAGTTTGCTCAGTCTCAGGGCAGTGGTGGACGGAGCATTGGATGCCCAGAGAATTTTCCTGCTTCAGGTCACCCAAGTCACCTCCCTCGCCAGTCCTCTCCTCCCAAGTTCAAAGTGAGGAACTCCAGGCCCCTGGGGTGGGAGGCTGGCTGAGACCGGGAGTCCTGGCGTCTGAATCAGAGCTTGGGGGCTGCCTGATTTGACCTTAAGAGTGAGAAATCAGCTGCTACGCCTCAAGCCACTGAGATGTCAGGGTTTGTGTGCTGTGAGAGCAGCACGGCACAGGTAATCACGTGGCACCCCTGACTTCCAAGAACCCTATGCGGACGGTTTGTGCAGTGTGTATTCTGTCCCAAGGAAGGCCTCCGCTCATCCTGCAGAGGTACGGGTGGCTGTGCTGTCCACATACTCTCGGGGGCGGCATTCCTATTTCTCAACCCTGACTCCTGACACCCAGGGCCAAATGGGCCTTCCTGGTCGGAGCTGTCCTGCAGCCTAGCAGAAGGTTCAGCAGCACCCTGGCCTCTGCCCCCGCCCGGTGCCAGTGGCATCCTCACTGCCAGTTGCATTAACTTGGAATGTCTGCAGATATTGCTGACGTCCCCTAGTGTGCAGAGTCACCCCTGATGGGGAATCACTATCCTAGCCAGGTGCAATGGTGCGCACCTGCAATCCCAACAATTCAGGAGGCGGAGGCAGGAGGATCACAGGTTCAAAGCCAGCCTCAGCAACTTAGTGAGGTCCTAAGCAGCTTAGCAAGACCCCATCTCAAAACATAAAAAGGGCTGGGGATGTGGCTCAGTGGTTAAGCACCCCTGGATTCAATCCCTGGTACAAAAAAAAAAAAAAAAAAAAAATAAAAAACAAAAAGAAAGAACAAATCACTGTTCTAAATTCTCTACTAACGCCCCTCCTAACACAGACCCAACACACGAACGACCTGGTGGCTTTCCTGTTTGTTGCCGCTATTCCTTCTCTCTGGGCTAATTTTCTCTCCTCTGGGGTTTGTCTTTCTCTAATTGACCTAATTCTTGGATCCTATACAACAGTAGTTCTCAAAGTGCTTTCGGGGGCCAGCAGCAGGAGCATCTCGTTAAAGATGCAGATTCTCAGGTCCCATCCAGTCCTACCGACCCAGAGAGCCTGGGCCTGGGCTGGGACCCGGCATCCTGAGTTTCAACAAGCTTCCTGGGGGTCCTGTGGTGTCGGGCGTGCGACACTCTGTGAGACACACAGCTTCTACTCCATGTCACCAAGGCAGGAGCCGAGAGGTGGAGAGGAAACTTTTCGTGGTCGCTTGAATTCGAAGGTGGTGTGTGTGCTTCCCAGGGCTCCCATGCTAAGTCCCATCACCATGGGTGCTTCGTCACCGCAGAAGGGGTTCTCTCCGGAGCAAGCTGCCTGCTGGCCTGCCTCACTGCCAGAACTCCTGGACATTTCCCGGCTTGGGGACTCAGGACTCCGAGTTGTGCCTCCATCGTCACATGGCCACCTCCTCTTCTGTCCCCTGCGCCTCTGAGTCTCAAATCTCCCTCTTTGTCTTATAGGAACACGAGTCGTCGGAATTAGAGGAAAACTCCAGAGAGCTCATCCCAAGACCCTTAAACTAGACCTACAAAGATGCAATTGTAAACAAGTTTACCTGGTCAGGTGCCAGGGTTTGGGCCCTGTTCAGGTGCCAGGGTTTGGGCCCAGTTCAATTCGCTCTGCTCTGCCTGCCCCCAGCCCCCACCCCCAATGAGGGCAAGAGAGGCTGGGGCCGGGAACTTGGGCCGCTTCTCAAGACGTCGGGGGGTGGGTCACTGTGAACAGATATCCAAGCATCTGTCAAAAGGGAGTTCCAGAAAAGGAGAAGTGAGAAAGCAGAAGGCAGGAAAGCATCAAAGACATAAAACCAGAAAATTTCCTGAACTGAAGGATGCCGAGCAGACAATGAATGGTGGCTCTTCAAACCCCTTGTCCTGGTGAACGGGAGGACGAGGGTGTGGGAGTCACATGAGGGGACAGTCTAGAGCAATCCCTAGCTTCTCCTGAAGTGGAATTTTAGTCACCAGCAGAAGAGGGCGATGAAAGAGAGCTCGCAGGCTGGGCGGGGCAATAGGGCCGGGTGGAGACTGTGTCCAGGTGAGCAGGGCCTCCCCTCGGTGCTAGTGGCGAGGCTGACCTTAGCAAAGCACAGACTGGGTGGCCTGAGAATCAGAAGTCCAAGGTCGCAGGCTCTGTGGGGTTGGCTAATTATGAAACCCATCTTCTTGGCTTCATTTCCTCTCCACGTCTTCCCTTGGCCTTTCCTTTGTATGTATCTGTGTTCTAATCTCCTGCCGTTTTGGATCAGTCCTGGGGGCTCATCACACCGATCAGGGGAGAGGGATGTAATGTAGCCCCTGACCGTTCCGTGAGGAAATTCCCTTTCACAATCAAGAAATCATGTTTCCCGCCACACTCGCCCCCAGGGAAGGCTCTGCTGCCCGTGTTTGTTGATTGAAAAGCTGTAGGTCCTAGATGAAGCTGGACTCTAGATGGGCAGAGCCGGCCTCTGCAGGAGTTTGCTGAATCTTTGTCCCTGCGCAGCTCAGATTTGGAGAAGTCGATTAATACATCTATTTGGAAAGGAGAACTTAGCCCTGTGGTTTCCCCATCTCGGGAGGAAGTTCCATGGAAAAAAAATTACCCAAAACTTGTTTTTGAAATACTTTCTCCCAAAATATTTTGGATACTTAGAATTACTCTCTCGATGATGCCCAAAGGCAGCCTGGGGTGGGGACAGACTCAGCAGGCTGAGTCAGCTAAGGTGGCTGCCAGCACCACTGCCCGGCTCAGCATGCTCAGCCTGACGGTGGTCCTCACAGGGCTTCCTATTGTCCTCTCCAGAGGCGGCAGCGTCAATGAGCACCGATTGAGCACCTGCTGAATGCGGAACCTCCTGGCGGGGGGCAGAGAGGGAAAAATACAAGGTGCTGAGTCTGTGAAGAGCACTGGAGTTCTCACGATGCGGTTTTTTGCAGGGGTTGGGGAGCGGAATTTGCAGGGGATGAACCCAGCACCTCATCCTGCTAGGCAAAAGCTTGGCCCAGTGGTTAACGCACTTGCCTGGCATGCGCAAGTACACGAGTTCAAACCCCAGCACCACGTACACAATGAAGTCTCGGAGCAACAAAAGCCACGTGAAAAACTAAATAAAGTTGATTCTGTCTTTCTCTGTATCTCACTGTCCCTCTCTCTTTAAAACAAACAAACAAACAACAAACAAAAAGCTCTAGCACTGAGATACATCCCCAGCCTCCTATTTCCTTTGTTTTGAGACAGGTCTTGCTAAGTCGCCCAGATTGGCCTTGAACTTGAGACGCTTCTGCCTCAGCCTCACCAAGAGGCCAGCTGTACAGGTGTGTGCCGCCATACCCAGCCCTGTGCCTGGCTTCTTTCTTTCTTTTAAAGAGAGAGAGTGAGAGAGAATCAATTTTATTTAGTTTTTCACGGGGCTTTTGTTGCTCCAACACTTGGTTGTGTACGCAGTGCTGGGGTTCGAACCCATGTCCTCGCCCATGACAGGAAAGTGCTGCAATTGCTGAGCCACCGCTCCAACCAAGCCCCTGGTTTCTTTTTCTTTTTCTTTTTCTTTTTTAGTGAGAGAGAGACAGAGAGAATCAATTTTTATTGAGTTTTTTCACATGGCCTTCGTTGCTCCGATACCCAGCCGTGTACGTGGGTGCTGGGGTTTGAACCCGTGCATCTGTGCATGCTGGGCAAGCGCCAGCCCCAAAGTCCCTGGTTTCTAATGGTGGCTTTTGTCATCGTTTGCTGGGAGATCACGAGCCAGGGACACTGCTATTTGGAAACTGTTTTTCTGCCGGCGAAATAATGAGAAGTGGCTTCCCCATGCTGTGGGTTGCCGGGTGATCCAGGTGGGGTGACCCGTAGCAGTTTCCAAAAGGCAGCGAGGCCTGGGAGCAGGGCAGTGTCATGGGTATTGGGTGAAACCGGAAACCTGAGAGCAGTTCAAAATTTACATGCAGGACAAACACAGTGGACATAAATCGAAGGCCCAGAAGTGGAATCCTGAAAGCACGTCAGGAAGTCCACAGCAGAAGACGTCACGAAGCAGGAGCTCTGGTGGGAGCCCCCACCTGGCACTGTGAGCTGCGCAGATTGCTCCGTGCTGTGCGCCATCGGGAAAACAGACATCAGAATATCCTCCTTGCAAAAATAATAATAACGCTGAGACATAGCGGACCTCATTTCAGCCTTGTGACAGCCCTACAGAGCAGGGATTTCTTTCTTTTTTAAAAGTTTTTGATTTATTGCTAATTTCGTTTCACGGGTGAGGTTCCGAGAAGTCAATCAATTGACTCAAGACCACATAGCTTGCAAGAGGTCTGCCAGGCTTCAAAACACGTACTCTTTAATCTGCAGAGACTTGCAAAGTGACACACTTCCAGCAGCGCTTCAGGGTCAGCCGCTGGAATTGCTGGGGACATGTGGTAGCAGGTGGATGACATGAGATGTTCCCTGCAGGAAGCAGATGTGAAATCAGGCTGCAACATGCTTTGGGATTATTGAGTTCCTGGCATTGGTCTGGGAGGGTGATGTGCATGTGGGAGTCAGGGCGTAGGATGGGCATTTAAAGGCGCGGGTGGAATGGGCTCACTTGGAAGTGAGTGCAGCCAGGGAGGAGTCCTCCGGACAGAGCCCTGGCCTTGCTGCTCCGGTGAGCAGTGGCAAAGAGGCAGGAAACCCTGCTGGTGGACCGGTCAGGTGGATGTGGAGGCAAGGTGACCTTGACATAGCAGTTCAGGTGGTGGCCTGAATGTGCGGAAGAGAGGGATTGGAAGCCTGCAAGGAGCTGGACGTGGAGCAGGGGCTGGGGAAGGACGTGCAACTCCCAAGTCCCCAAGCACAGCTCTTGCTGCCGCCATCTCTAGCACCCTGCCCTGTCCCCCGCGGCTTGGCACCAAATGTTTAGGAAATAAACAGCAGTGGTAACAACCACGGGGTCGCATTGTTCCCACCAGGATGTTAGGAGACCAAGAGTAAAACAAAAGCTGACAAAAAGCTCCTTGGGAAGTAGGACTCCTCGGTCCCTCTGTGCAGAGCCTTCTCCTGTGGGCAAAGGAATGTCTTTGAGTGATCTTCTGGGCCCGCAGATTGGCAACAGCCAGGCATAGCTAGGAAATCAGAAGCGTGTGACCACAGCAGCTTTGCACCAACCCAGCCGTCAACGCGCATCGTGAAGGGGACTCTGTCGAATGAACAATACGTGGTCATCCTGGGCCGTACCGTCACTCCTTAAAAAGATCCAAGGAGACTGCACGCACAGATGGAGAAAGATGTCCAGAATACATCAAACGAAACATTTGGAAATCCAGTTGCTGGGCCGTTTGTATAGTATGAGGTTAAAAAAATTCCCATCGGTTGCTTCTAGGCAGAGGAGCCGAGCAAGAGACATCACGCCAGTTTCAGGAGGGGGAAGGAGGCAACTCGGCCCGATGTGCAGGTGGAGTTTTCAGGGGAACAAAGCCAACTCTGAGAATCCTCCTGGCCTCTGTGGCTAAACAACAGCACTGGAGCTGTGGTCACCTTCCATGGGTCCTCAGAAGTGACTCCACCCCAACCTGGGTTTTCCTGAACATACCACCTCCGAAATTCCCCCAAGCCTTCCTTCCTGATCAGGGGAGCCAGGAGAGGTAGGTGGGAAAGCACCACCTTCCTGCACCTGCCGAGAGGACGGGTAGATCCTCCTGGCCACTTCCCGTCACCTGTGCATAGCGATTGTTGTTACGACAGAAAACATAGCCTCAGATGCCTGAGGAAGACACGGTGGGGACCGTGCTTCCCGGGACCAAATCCGAGGTCTTCATTCATTCATTGACTTAATCCGTTTTAACCACGGGCTTAAATCTGATGCCAAGTTCTACGATGGGCATTGGGAACAGAAAGATGAGAAAGATCCATTTCCAGGGATCAAGGAGCTCACAGTGCATGGGAAAGAAGGTGGTTGAATAAAAAAAAAATGAAATTCTGTGGAAGGATCTAGTGAAAACTGCAGAATTCATTATCTGTCCCCTGCTCCTCAGTCCTTCATGAGACGGCCAGGAAAGCAAACACCATCACTACGCGGAATCTCTGCGCGGGCTCTGGTCATTTGCAGGTTTAACTGCGAGTTAACCCACACATCTTCTCTCTGTGTAATTTGCTCAGCTCCTCTGCGCTGGGATTTGTTTGTGTCCCATTTTTAACTTTCTGTTTTGAAATAAGCACACACTCAGATGACATGGTGAAGTGCGCCAAGGGGTCCTTTGTGACCCCTCTGCCCGGCCTCCCCGAGAGGTGACAGCTCACAGAATCCGAGAAGCAGGAGGTTAACCCGGGTTCGACAGACCTAAGCCGGCTACCGGCTGATCAGCGACCCCTCCCCACTCCACCAGCATCTGGCTCCCTCCGTCACATCCACACCCCGTCCTGGGTGTTGGCCAGCCTGTCTCCAGCTGCTCACGGCCACCTGCAAAGTGAAGTTGCCACTCTTGCCAGATGACGGAGTTTCCTGCAGGGATGCGAGGGGTGGTGGGGTCCGATTCCAAGCACCCCCAAAGAGATCGAAAGAAACACGGAGGACGTGGAAATGGACCTCAAGAAGACGGGCCGGGCTTCAGACAGCATCTTGTCCCTGTGAAGAGACCAAGAAAGGCTGGCTCTGGGACCCATGGCCTTAAAGGCTGGCTCTGGGACCCATAGCCTCTTTTTTTTTTTTTTTTTTTAAAGAGAGAAGGACAGTGAGAGAGAGAGAGAGAGAGAGAGAATCAATTTTTATTGAGTTTTTCACACGGCTTTTGCTGCTCCGACACTTAGTTGTGTACATGGTGCTGGGGTTTTTACCCACGCACGCCAGGCAAGCGCCTTAACCTCCGAGCCACCGCTTCAGCCCCCCATAGCCAGAATGTCACATCATGCTCTCAAGCAAAATTCCTTCCCACCTTTTTTTTTTTTTTAAGAAGGAGTGAGAGAGAGAGGGGAACAATTTTAGTTTTTCATGTGGCTTTCATTGCTCCAACACTTCGCTGTGTACGTGGTGCTGGGATTTGAACCCTGGGGTGCTCTACCACTGAGCCACATCCCCAGCTTGTCCCCCACCCCTTTTGTTTCTTTTTTTAAGTTGTTTTTTTTTTTAAGAGAGAGGGACAGTGTGAGAGAAAAAGAGAAACTTTTTTTTTTTTATTATTATTATTTAGTTTTTCACGTGGCTTTCCTTGCTCCGAGACTACGTCGTGTACGTGGTGCTGGGGTTTGAACTCGTGTCCTCCCGCATGCCAGGCAAGCGCCGTGACCTCTGAGCCCCCGCTCCAGCCCCTCCCCACCTTTCTTATTGGTGCATTATAGTTGTACAGAACGATGTGATTTGCTGTTATATATTCACACTCAACACATGGTAACAATACAATTTGGCCAATGTGCCTCGCCGGCGTTGACCCCTCCCTCCTAACCTCCTCCCCTAAAGTCTCTTTCCTCTGCTGAGCTCCCTCTGACTTTTAGGAGTTCCACCCCAAACTATGTTTTCCTTTTTCCTCTCCAGCTTCCGCATATGAAAGAAAGCATGAGACCCTGGACCTTCTGAATTTGACTTATTTCTCATATCGTGATGGCCACTTCCGTCCATTTTCCTGCAAACTCCATGATTTCATTCTTCTTTTTGGCCAAATACAACTCCACTGTGTATCTAGACCACATTTTCTTTACCCACCCATCTGTCCAATGAACTCCTAGGCTGGTTCTGTAGTTTGTACTGTGAATCGCGCTGCTATGAGCACGGGTAGGCAAGCAAATTTTTATCAGGGAATTAGGCTGAAAAAAATGCATCAGCCCTGTTTTCATATTCTGTTCGTGCTAAGAATTAGCTAAAGGGGCTGGAGAGGTGGCTCCGTGGTTACAGCGCTTGCCTGGCATGTTCGAGAATGGAGGTTCGAACCCTAGTACCTCGAAACAACAGTGTCAGAGCAACAAAAGTCACATGAAAAGCTAAATAAAATTGACTCTCTCTCTCTTTCTCTCTCTCTCTTACTGTCCCTCTCTCTTAAAAAAACAACCCAAAGAAATAAAGAAGAATTAACTAACATGTCGGCACATCTCAGTTACACTCAGCTCCATTTTAAGGTAGAGTCTCCACTGAACCCTTTTTTTTCCCTCCTTAATATTCACTATGAAATCTTCCTCCCATTCTCAATGGATTCACCTTTACTTGACTAATAATCCTTAAAGAGCAAGAATCTCCTCCCAGGTGTTAGAGGGCAAAGGATGAGATGACTACTTCTACCTGTGGAGGCCAAGGAAGACTTCTGCTGAGGAACATTTGGGTGGGGCATTGAAGCCTGTGTAAGAGTTCACCAAGTGAAGAACAGGAGGAAAGCAGGCAGAGAGTAGCGCAGGTAAAGGCCCAGCAGGATGGAAGAGCGTGGCTTCCATTCAGAGACGGTGGTGGGCAGCCGTGTTGTTGCCACGGAGCGGAGGGCGGTGGGAAAGGGCCTCAGTGAAGAGCTGAGACATCATCCTAAGGCACTGGGGAGCCCCTGGAGGTGTTTGAGCTGGGATTGAGATCGGTGTTGCATAGTTAGGAAGATCCCACCTGCCGCTGCTGGGGAGGGTTACTGAGAGGGGGACAGACTTTCGACACAGCTCCAGAGGACACTGCTGCAGGGCATCCGGCTCCATTACCTACCAGCCCTGGGACCCTCATTAGCCTTTTTCAGCCTCAGCCTCTGCATCTGACCATGCCTCCCTCGGGACTGTGGAGGGCAGGGGGTGTCAAACCCTGCGCTCTTATATAAGGAGCCCAGTGAGAGAAGATTTGAATGAAGGATGATGATTTAGGCCAGGTAAAGATGAAGAATGACCCCAGAAATACAGGGAGCCTTGAATGACCTGGAAATGGACTACCCGGTGAGCGGAAGGACGGACCCCAGCTCTTCAGCCTGGGGTGGGGAGGGCTCCTCTCTGACTTGGAGGAGTGGGGTTTTTTTTGTGTGTGTGTGTATGTGTGTGTGTGTTTGGTACCAGGGATTGAACCCAGGGGTGCTTAACCACAGAGTCATATCCTCAGCCCTTTTTATTTTTTATTTTGAGACAGGGTCTCACTAAGTTGCTTAGGGCCTCGTGAAGTTGCTGAGGCTGGCCCTGAACTTGGATCCTCCTGCCTCGGCCTCCCAAGCTCCACCCGGTGAGGTGAAGGTTTCAAATGCAGAGCCAGTGGGATTGGTTCTGAGCATGAGCAGCCAAGGGGACCCAGATCCTAGTGGATTAGCTTTATCTTTGTGTGAGAGCTGCTTTTACTTAAAGCATGAAGTTTCTCATTGACAGATCCAGAGGTCCCTGGAGCAGCTCTCTCAACCACCAGAAGCTAGGCCAGCAGTGGACTTTGTTCAAGGAGGAAAAGGACCAAAAGTCAATTCTAGGAAATTTCTCACACCCGGGTAGCAAGGAACAGACTTCCCACTCTGGCAGGGGGTGGAGTGCAGACCTCAAGGACTCCACCCGAAATAGCTAAGCTGCCTTTTTATAATTCTTAAATCTGGTTCTGGCGTTGGTTTTCCTCCACTTAGTTGTGTGTGTGGTGCTGGGGATCCAACCTGGGTCCTTGCGCGTGCCAGGCAAGCACTCTGCTGCTAAACCTCTGCTCCAGCCCTGCCAGATCAATTCTTAACAGCATCCTTTTATTTGAAAAAAAAAAAAAAAAGGAAAAAGTGTAAGGGAGAGAGAGGGAGAGGGAGAGAATCAGTTCAATTTGCTCTTTCTTCTGGTCTTAGTGCTCCAACACTCAGCTGTGCTTGTGGTGCTGGGGTTTGAACCCGGGTCCTCACGCATGCGGGGCAAAGCGCTGTGACCACTGAGCCACCGCTCCAGCCCCCAACAGCACCCTTTTAAACACATTGCTGCTACAGCCCAAAGATGAGGCTGCACCGAGCCCCCAGATGACATCAAGTAGGGGATGCTTGGTGACAAACGTCCACCAAATCCAGTTTTTCCCTGAGGGCTTCTACCAAACTCTGGGGAACCTGAGCTTCCCCTTAAAAGCTGTGTTAGGTCTGCGGATAGGACACAAAGTCTAGGGCACTCCTCAGGTGAGTTTTTAATTTATTTTTTCTAGTACTGGGATTTAATCCAGGGGTGCTCTACCACTGAGCTACATCGCCATCCCTTTTTTTTTTTATATTGAGACAATGTCTCACTAAGTCGCTTAGGGACTTGCTATTTTGCTGAGGCTAGCCTCAAACTTGTGATCCTCCTGCCTCAGCCTCCCGAGCAGCTGTGATTATAGATGCACACTATCATGCTCAGCTCTGGTGAGAATTTAATACCATCCCATCACAACAGGACACATTCTGAGAAATGCTTGGCTGGGCTCTTCAGTAATCATGCAAGCTTCCGGGAATGTAATTACACAAACCTAAAGGGTGCCGGCGGGTCACGTGGCCTCTTGATGCAATCAGAAGATGTTAATGTGGGACGTGTGTGGCTGCTGCTGGCATAACACAGCACATTCTTTTACGGCTAACTTTTTTTTTAACACATAGGAAGAGTACGCTTGAAAAGAAAGGTGAAAGTTCAAAGTAAAATTGCAAATATGTAAGCCAATAATGTAGCTGCTTGCTACGCCACCAGGCCTGGTGTACTGCACATAATCGCATGGTCTCTGCCCTTCTGTGATCGGCAGCACAGTAGGTTGTTTAATCCAGCATTGTCATGCATTGGGTGCTGGGTCCTCATGACAGCGCTGATGTCACCAGCGATGACGTCACCAGCCGACGGGAACTCTTCGAGGCTTCGTTGTGATCTTATGGGACGCTGCTGTACGCATGGCCCATGGTTGCCTGAAACTTCAGTACGCAGCCCACGACGGTGGGGGATTTCTGCATAGAGCCGGACCCCAAAAGAGCACACCCCTGTTTTTGTTTGTTT
>PVKS010008292.1:0-68929 GCA_004027875.1 Aplodontia rufa | reverse complement strand
GGGGGACTTTATACCAACAGATTTGGCAATGATTTCTAGAGCAACATACCAAAAACACAAGTAATAAAAGTAAAAATAAATTAGTCCACATTAAAATTTAAAACTGCGTATCAAAGGACTTTATCAACAGAGTAAAAAGGCAATCCACAGGGGCTGGAGTGATGGCTCAGCAGTTACTGTGCTTGCCTGGCATGTGCAAGGACCTGGGTTCGAACCCCAGCACCACATACACAAGGAAATGTGGGAGCAATGAAAGCCGCATGAAAAACTAAATAAAATTATTTCTTTTTCTCTCTCACTGTCCCTCTCTCTCTTAAAAAAAAAAAAAAAGAATCATATGAGTATTTAATCTATTCTGGATACAAGTCCCTTGTCAAGTATATGATTTGCAAATGCTTTCTCCCATTCTGTGCTCTGTCTTAAAAAAAAAAAAAGTCAACCCACACAATGGGAGAAAAATATTTGTAAGTCATTATGTTAATGAATTAGCATCCAGAATACATTAAAAATTTTCTAAGACTAGACCATTTAAAAACACTTTTTAAATGGGCAGAAGACTTAAATAGACATTTCCCCAAAGATAAAAAAATGGCCAACAAGCACATGAAAAGGTACTTAATGCTACTAAATAGGCAAATGCAAATCAAAATCATGATGAGATACTACTTTATGTTAATCAGTTTTTTTATTGCTGTGACTAAAATTCCTGCCAAGAAAAACTTAGAAAAGATTATTTGGGCCCACAGTTTTAGAGGGTTAGTCCACAGTTGGCTGACTCTATCACTCTGGGCCCAAGGTAAGGTAGAACAGTATGGTAGAAGAATGTGGTGGAGGAAGGGGAACTGGAGGCACCAGGAAAATGAACCCTTTCAGGGCAGCCCCCACTGCCCACTTCATCTAGCCACCCTCCCACCTACCTACAGTTAGCAGCCAGTCCATCCAAGCTAGGATGGACCAAACAGGTTACAGATCTCATAATCTAATCACTTCACCTCTGGATATCCCTGGAATAATACAGGAACTTTTGGGGGACAACTTATATCCAAACCATAACACCACTTGATACCCACTTGGATGACTATTATAAATTTTATTTTTTAAAGTGTTGGATGTGGAGAAATTGGTACCTCTGTGCACTTTTGGTGAAAATGTAAGGTGGTGCAGCTGCTATAGAAAAAGTACACTGGTTCTTCCAAAAATTAATCAGAATTACATGATCCAATTATTCCACTTCAGATATTTACCTAAAATAATCGAAAACAGGATCTCAAAGATGTATTGGATTATATTCACAGAGGCATTACTCAACAGTCAACCAAAATGTCCATAAACATGAACGAATGCACAAAATGGGGTATATATGCATACGATGGAATATCATTCAGCCTTAAAAGGGAATCAATTCTGACATATGCTACACGATGAATGAATCCCAAAAACATTAAGGAAATAATCAAGTCACAAAAGACTTTGTAATTACACTTCTATAAGGTACCTATTCAAGCAGTCAAATTCAGAGACAGAAGGTATAAGGGTAGTTGCCAGAGGCCAGGGAAAGGACAGAATGGCAAGTGAGAGTAAAATGAGTACAGAGCTCAGTGGTTACAGTGCCTACCTGGCATGTGCAAGGACCTGGGTTCTAATCCCAGTACCACATATACAACTGTCAGAGAAACAAAGGCTAGATGAGAAAGCAAATAAAACTAATTCTCTCTCACTCTCAAAAAAAAAAAAAAGTGTGGCGTCTCAAGGTTTTAGAATAGAATGTTCAAGAAACCGAAGCGATGGGGTTGGAGCGGTGACTCAGTGGTTTCAGCGCTTGCCTGGCATGTGCAAGGTCATGGGTTCAAACCCCATACACAACTAAGTGTCAAAGCAACAAAGGCTACATGAAAAAATGAATAAAATTGATTCTCTCACTGTCCCTCTCTTTCCCTAAAAAAAAAAAAAAAAAAAAAAAAGAAAGAAAAAAGAGAGAAACCAAAGCAAGTATGCAAAAGGAAGACTGGGGGAGGTGGTAAACGAGTAAAAATACAAATCAACCCCATTCTGCTTCAGTTAATTTCTACTCTTAAAAAGACTGATCTACAATACTAAAGTCTGGAGATTTTTATCCAAGCTTTATCAAGCTGGGCAAAAGTAATGCAATTCTGAGGCAGCCATGTAACAGACTAGAAGAACACACCTTTTGGCTGTTCAGATTTCAATCAATGCCATTTATAAGATAATCATGAACTGAAATTGATCCCAAAGAGTTTGTCAGGATGAACACAACTACTATATAAAACTATAAAGCACTCATTTAAAAAAGAAAACCAAACCATAATGAAAAAAAAACAACAAAAGATAATCTCTCTGGGTCTTGATTTTTAAGATCGATCAACTGATATTGAAAACCCATTTTGTACAAACTAATACTTTTGGTGTTTTGTTATGTGGTACAGGCATTGAACACAGGGTCTCATGCATGCTAGGCAAGTGCTCAACCACTAAGCTACATTCCTAGCCCTTTTCTTTCTTTCTTTTTAAAGAAAGGAAGGGACAGAGAGAGAAAGAATTTTATTTAATTCTTCATGTGGCTTTCATTGCTCTGACACTTTATTGTTTATGTGCTGCAGGGGTTCAAACCCATGTCCTCATGCATGCATGCCAGAAAAGTGCCATAACCGCTATTGTAAACTGAGCTGCTATAAACATTGATGTAGCTGTGTGTCTGTAGTATGCCGATTCTACTTCTTTTGGGAAAATACCCAGGAGTGGGATAGCTGGGTCTTAAGGTAGTTCCATCCCTAGTTTTTTGAGGAGTCTCCACACTGCTTTCCAAAGTGGTTGTACAAGTTTGCAGTCCCACCAGCAGTGTGTTAGTGTTCCTTTCTCCCCACAACCTCTCTAGCATCTGTTATTGTTCATATTCTTCATTTCTGCCACTCTGACTGGAGTGAGGTGGAATCTCAGTGAAGAAAAAAACATTTTTTTCCAGAGAGGGTCTCATTAGGTTGCCTAGGCTGGCCTCAAAAACTTACTACCCTTCTGCCTCAGCCTCCCAAGCAGAAGGGATTAAAGGCTTGTGCTACCATGGCCTGCTGCAATATGGCTTTTTGAAAAGTTATGGTAAAATGAACCATTTTTAAATGTACAGTTCTGTAGTACACTAAGTATATTCACAATGTGGCGCTAGCATCAGCAACATTCATCCACAGAACTCTTTTAATCTTACTAAATGGAAACTCTGAGCCCATTAAAACATAATACCATATTGCCTCCTCTCTCTAGCCTTTTGGCTACTTCCATTCTACTTCCTGCTGCTATGTGCAATACAGTTTTCATATTATATAATCTGTTTGAAAAACAAAACGAGAGTGTGGTATCAGCATTAAAGCAGACAAACAACTCAATGAAACAAAAGAATCCAGAAATAGGGGCTGGAGCAGTGGCTCAGCGGTTATGGCGCTTGCTTGCCTGGCATGCGCAAGTATGCAAGTTCAAACCCCAGCACCACGTATACAGCAAGGTCTCAGAGCAACGAAAGCCACATCAAACACTAAATAAAATTGATTCTCTCTCTCTATCCTTCTTCCTTAAAAAAAAAAAAAATCCAGAAATAGATTCCTATACATATGGCTAATCAATTTCAACAAGGCACAAAGCCAAGTTTTTCAACAACTGAAATTGGAAATTTAGATATTCACATGTTAAAAAAAAAAAAAAAAAAAAAGAACTTCCACCAGGCATGCCACATCCCTGTAGTCCCAACTATTCAGGAAGCTAAGGCAGGAGGATTACTTAAGCCCAGAAGTTCAAGGTCAGACTGGGCAGCTTAACAATTGAGAGCCAGCCTCAAAATAAAATAAGAGCTGGAAATGTAGTTAAGCCGTAGAGGCAGGATGCTTGCCTAGCATATGGGAGGCCTTGGGATCAACTGCCAGCAATGCAAAAACATAAGCAAAAGAAAAACAAAAACAAAACCCCAACAGTAAGAAAACCTATTTTTTTTTTTAAAAAAGAGAGAGAGAAGGAGAGTGAGAGAGAGAGAGAGAGACAGAATCTATTTTATTTATTTTTTCATGTGGCCTTCTTTGCTCCAACACTTATTTGTGTAAACGGTGCTGGGGTTCAAACCCAGCAGTACCACTCCAGCCCCAACCTATTTTTTTTTTAATGTCAAAAGACACTTTACCAAAGATAAGGATAGCAAATGAAAATATGCTCAACATAATAACTCATGAGGAAAATGCACATTGGAACCGCAATGAGATACCACTAATTTTTAAGTGGCTATAATTTAAAAACTGGTCAAGGGCTGTAGCAGTGGCTTAGTGGTTGGAGCACTTGTCCGGCATGCATAAGGACCCAGGTTCAAACCCCAGCACAACATACAGACCAAGTGTCAGAAAAAAGAAACCAGATGAAAAAAATATTCTTTCTCCCTGTTTAAAAAATAAAAATAAAAAAACTGGTCACACCAAATCAACACTTTCCAGAAGATGGAAAACTAGAACCCACATACATTATCAATAAGAACATAAAATGATATAACTGCTCTTGAAAACCCACTGGGTGACCCAACCATGCCATGTAAGTATTTACCCCCACAAATAAAAAAAAAAAAAAAAGAAAGAAAAAGCATTAGTTTACACAAAAACATACTTGGAATGTTCAAAGCCAAATGATTTGTAGTAGCCAAAAACTGAAACAACTCAAATGTCTACCAACAGGTGAATGAATAAACAAATCATGAATATAGCATACAATAAATACTACTGATTTATACAAAATGAACAAATTTAAAAATAATTATACTGAGTTAAAGAGGTCAAGAGACTGCTTTTACATAAAATTTTTAAAAATGCAACCTAATCTACAGTTGATCAATAGTTACGTGGAAATGGGAGAGTATACATAAGGGAATGGGGCATAAAAAAAAATGAATACAAAAGAATAGGAAGAAATTCTAGGGACATGGATATAATCATTATTTTGATTATGATGCTGATTTTGGCATGTGAAAAACATGCCAAAATTTATCAAATTGTACACTTTAAATGAGTTTTTCATATGACAATTATACCTCAATAAAGCTGTTTTAAAAATGCAAAAGGGGGGGGCTGGAGCGGTGGCTCAGCGGTTTCGGCGCTTGCCTGCAAGCACAAGGACCCGGGTTCAAACCCCAGCACCACGTACACAACTGAGTGTTGGAGCAACTAAGGCCATGTGAAAAACTAAATAAAGTTGTAAAAAAAAAAAATGCAAAAGGGGGGCTGGAGGGGTGGTTCAGCAGTTTCAGCACTTACCTGGCAAGCACGAGGACCCGGGTTCAAACCCCAGCACCACGTACACACTAAGTGTTGGAGCAACTAAAGCCAAATAAAGTTGTTCCTCTCTTTCCCTATCTCTCTCACTGTCCTTCTCTCTTTAAAAAAAAAAAAAAAAATGCAAAGTGGGTTGCTGGAGCAGTGGCTCAGCGGTTACAGCACTTGCCTAACATGCGCAAGTACACAAGTTCAAACCCCAGCAGTGGCTCAGTGGTTACAGTGCTTGCCTGGCAGGCATGAGGACATGGGTTTGAACTCCAGCACCACGTACACAAACAAAGTGTTAGAGAAACGAAAGCCACATGAAAAACTGAATAAAACTGATCCTCTCTCACTGTCCGTCTCTTAAAAAGCGCCATATACACAAACTAAGTGAAGGAGAAACAAAAACCAGATGAAAAAATAAAATTAATTCTCTCTTTAAAAAATGCAAATGGCGCATAGAAAGCAAAAAAAAAATCATAAATAGAAATAAACTTTGCATTTCAAATAACATAATGCTTGTTACAATGAAAATATAAAACTTTTATGCATCAAGGTAATATAAAAAGTGAAAAGATAAACTGAAAAGGTATTTACAAAGTACAGGACCAAGAAGTAGTATCTATATAACACATAACAATTCATAAAAATTGTTAAGAAAACCACTTTTTAAAATGAACAGAAAATAAGGCAATTCACAGAAGAGGAAATATGAATAGCAATAAATGTTAAAAAGATAAGCAAGGGGCTGGATCAGTGGCTCAGCAGTTATGCACTTGCCTGGCACCTGCGGGGACGCAGGTTCAAACCCCAGCACCACATACAAAACAAAGTGTTGGAGCAACAAAAGCCACATGAAAAGCTAAATAATATTGATTCTCTCTTTTTCACTGTCCTTCTCTTTAAAAGAATAAGAATAAAAAAATAAAAGATAAGCAGTTTCTCACAAAACAGAATACAAATTAAAGCCATCATAAGATAATCACAGCCTACCCATCAGAATGCCTAAAATTAAACTGACATCAAATACTAGCAATAATACTGAGCAATACTTCTCTTATACACCAACAACTGGTATAAACTAGTCAAATACTTTGGACAACAATTTAGTAGTATTACTAAAGTTGATGATAAAGCCTACACATGAACCCAGCAATTCTACCTTAAGTGTATACCCTAGAGAAAGAAATTCTTGCACATTGGAAGGATATCCACCACAGTAGTTTGTATTTTGTTTTTTTTTTTTTTTTCTTTAAGAGAAGAGTGAGAATCACTTTTATTTATTTTTTTGGTCTGGTTTGTTTTTCCGACACTTAGTTGTGTATGTGGTGTGGAAATTCAAACCTGAGTCCTCACACACGCCAGCCAAGAGTTTCTGTTTCCCCAGCAGATAATTTTAATGCCTCTCAATTCATGAATAAATGGATGATGACATGAACTGATATACTTACATAACATAATATTATATCTCAGTGAAAAATGAATGCACAAAAGCTACACATACCAATACAAATCTTAGAAACGTTCATTTTTTCCAAAAAACTACATACATTAAAGTAGAAAAACACGTAAAATACTACTAACACATTGCTTTAAAATGTATAAATATAAAGCAAAGAGATTCAAGGAAATGATTAAATATCCAATCAAATTGGTAGTAGTAGGTAGATATCATCAATGAGAGGATACACTAGTATTCTTCAATTGTGTTCAATAGAATACACCCTTTACTATTTTGTATGCTGGAGATATTTGATATTTTAAAAATTAACAAACCAGGGCTGGAGCAGTGGCTCAGCAGTTAAAGCTCTTGCCTGGGATGCACAAGGACATGGATTCACACCCCAGCACCACATATACAACGAAGTTGGAGCAATGAAAACTGCATGAAAAACTAAATAAAAATTATTTCTCTCTTTCTTTCTGTCCCTCTCCTTATTTTATTTTATTTTATTTTTAGAGAGAGGGACAGTGAGAGACAGAGAAAGAGAGAAACAACTTTACTTAGTTTTTCACATGGCCTTCGTTGCTCCAACACTTAGTTGTGTACATGGTGCTGGGGTTTGAACCCGGGTCCTCGAGTTTGCCAGCGGCAAGCGCTGAAACCACTGAGCCACCACTGTCCCTCTCTTAAAAAAAGAAAAAAAAAAGCAACAAACCTTTCAAAGTTTTGAGCATAACTGATTTTTCAACCTAGTTTCCTATATTCAGCCAACCTAACACACTTAAGAGGGAAGAAACAGCCACTGGAAGCTACCAGAAGGTATTCCCCTATACCCAAAATAAGGGAGTTTAAAAAAGAAAGAGAGCAAGAGAAAGAGCTAGCAAAGAATAACAAGTACTGAAATAACAACTGATAACAAGAAAAACAGTTTAAAAGGGTAACATATACATGGTAAAAAGCACAAGTGCATGCCTGTAATCCCAATATTCCAGAGGACGAAGCAGGAGGGCTGCAAATTCGAAGCCAGCCTGGGTAACTTAATAAGACCCTGTCTCAAGATAAAATTTTTAAAAAGGGGCTGGTGAGGGGCAGGAGAGATGGCTCAGGGGTTATTGGTGCTTGCCTGGTATGCGAGAACACGCGAGTTCAAACCCCAGCACCATATACACAACGAAATATTAGAGCAACGAAAACCACATGAAAAACTAAATAAAATTGATTCTGTCTTTCTCTCTCTGTCCCTCCTTTTTTTTTTTTTTTTTTTTTTAAAGGCTAGGGATGTAGCTCAGAGGTAGAAGGTTGTCTAGCATGCAGGAAGCCCTGGTTTCATTCCCTACATTATTCCTCCTCCTCCTCCTCCTGTTAATAATACCTCAAACCACTAGGTGCATTGGTGTACATACATACTTATAGCCCCAGCTACTCCTTAGGCCGAAGTAGGAGGGTCCCTTGAGCCCAGTGCCAGCCTGGGTAACAGTGAGATTCTTCCTTAAAAAGGGGGGGGGGGGGGCTGGAGCAGTGGCTCAGCGGTTTCGGCGCTTGCCTGGCAAGCACGAGGACCGGGGTTCAAACTCCAGCACCACGTACGCAACTGAGTGTTGGAGCACCTGAGGCCATGTGAAAAACTAAATAAAGTTGTTTCTCTCTTTGTCTATCTCTCTCACTGTCCCTCTCTCTTTAAAAGAAAAAAAATGTATACTTTAAAAAAAAAAAAAAGGGGGGGGGGGCTGGAGCGGTGGCTCAGCAGTTACAGCACTGGCATGCGCAAGTACACAGGTTTGAACCCCAGCACCACATACACAAGGAAGTGTTGGAGCAACGAAAACCACATGAAAAACTAAATAAAACTGATTCGCTCTCTCTCTCTATCCCTCTCTCTTAAAAAAAAAAAAAAAAAGCCAGGTAAGGTGACACATGCCTGTAATCTCAGAAACTTAGGAGGCTGAGGCAGGAGGTTCACAAATTTGCATTCAGCCTTGGTAACTAAGCACAACCCTATCTCAAAATAAAATAAAGTAAATAAATAAATAGAGGTGGGGATGAAGGTCAGTAGTCAAGTACCCCAAGGTTTTATCTGGATTAAAAAAAAAGAAAACAAACAAAAAAACCCACAAAAACAAAGTGCATACAAGTGAACATCTCACTAATTCTTCACTAAAATGTAAGGAATGATAATACTTTAGTAAATCGTCTTTCAAAACATTTTCTACACATCATAACTTTACAAATTGAGAGAACATTTTTAATTTTTTCTTACGTAGCCTTTCACAGCTATACATATAGCAGTACCTTTTTATCCATTTACATTTTATTTGAATACTGAAATTTACAAAAATTCACACGCTCCTACCACTTTACATGTTGTATACAATAAAGAAACAAAAGTCCTGGGCTGGAGCATCTGTTCAGTGGTTGGAGCGCTTGCCTGGCATGAGCACAGACCTGGGTTCAAATTCTAGCACCACATACACATCTAAGTGTCAGAAATAAAGGCCAGGTGGAAAAATAAATAAAACTGATTATTTCTCTCTTCTCTCTTAAAAAACAAAAAAAGCCGACCTTCTTTCATCTAATTCTACCCCATCCCCAAATAACCCATATAAACAAGTTTGCTTCCTATCTCAATGCCTTATACACTCAAAAAAAGCTTTCTCTTTAAGGGCTCAAATGTTTTGGGATTCTGGAATGTTAAAAAGCATACTTTAATTTTGCATTTCCAAACCTAAAATACCTTATAAAAAGCCTTCATCCAGTCCCAGATGAATTCTTGCATTCCTGTTTTCACTTAAATAAGTAGGATCTTCTTTCTTTTAAATCACACACTAGCTTCAATTTTAGTTTGGCAGTACTAACTAACCTCAATGAAGCTGATTACAAAAACAAGGCAAAGATAATGATCTTTGTCTAAGCTATATTAACTAGAAAAGAGAAATAATGTGGATTACTCAGAAATCATTTAATTAGATTTTAAAATTTTTATGCAAAGGTGCAGTTTTGAACCCCTGAATCACGTACACAACAAAGTGTAGGAGCAACAAAAGCTACAAAGTCACATGGAAAATTAAATAAAATTGATTCTTTCTCAGTGTCCCTATTTAAAAAAAATTATTATACAAAAGTTAGGCACTAATAGGTTAATTTTACTTCAGAGACTGAGACAGCATTGCAAATTTGAGTTTTCTGCAATTCAGTGGGACACTATCTCAAAATAAAAAATAAGGAAGGCTGAAAAAACAATTCAGTGGTAGAGTACCCCTGGGTTCAATTCCCAGTAACACCAAAAAAAAAAAAGTGTAATTTCCTAACCTCAAATGTATGCATATGTTCTCCATTTTATACACTAGTAAAATGTTGAGATTCAGACAAACATGATGTTTTATCTGCTCTTTTTTTCCCCCCCTCAGGGCTGAGGACTGAACTCAGGGCCTTGCACGAACTCAGGGCCTTGCACGTGCTAGGCAAGTGCTCTGCCACTAAGCTAAAACCCCAACCCCATTTTATCTGCTTCTACTGTTAGAAGTTTTATGGGATAATTTGTTCTAGATTTAACATTTTTATTTATCAACTCCTTTAAAGACTGAACTCAAGATTTCACTACAGAACAAAAAGTAAAAGAAAAAAAAAGACAAAACAAACTAATGTAAACAAATAGTTTTAGTTCAAATTAGTAAGATGAGCATTTATTTACTCTAGAGAGGTAAATGATAATCCATCAGGGGCAAGAATAGAATATTAACATTCACATCGAAAGTTTAAAAAAATCTCATCTCTTTTATGTATTTCTGATAATGCTTTGTAATTTATACACTGTTATCAGTATGGTATAAATAAAACATATTCATTTATTTCAAAAATAAAACAACAGACCAATGTTTGGAGATCACTTAAAAAATTAATCTTTAGCAAACATTTTTCAACAGTATTATAGAATTTTGGAGCAAAATCAACTTAAAGGTCATCTTATATAAGCGACAATCTGAAGCCCCTAAAATACTGGTTTGGCCCAAGGTAATACAGCCTTCCTAAGTGGCGCTCTCCTAGAAAATGTAAAGGTCATAATTCGCAAAAAGAGTTAATGGAAAGCACTAGGATCTTTTAATTTACTCAGTTAAGATTTTATCTTCCCAAAGTCTAATGTATAAAAGATCAATTTCTAATCAACAAATGATTACATTGATAAATCCCTCATAACCACAATCACTAAATTGTACAACGTCTTTAGGTTAGGCTGTGACTCTAATTGTTATTCGTGCCTTTTCTTTTCTTTCTTTTTTTTTTTTTTTTTGTACCAAGAATTGAACCCAAAGGGCACTTAATCATTGAGCAATATCCCCAGCCCATTTTACATTTTATTTTCAGACAGGATCTCATTAAGTTGCTTAGGACTTTATTAAATTGCTGAGGCTGGCTTGAACTCAAAATCCTTCTGCCTCAGCCTCCCAAACTGCTGGGATTAAAGGCCTGCACCACTGTGCCCAGCTCCAATTATGTTATCCTTTGGAATATGTTCTCCTTAAGAACCTCAAAGGAGCATAGAATTCCATGATTATATCATCACACTCAATGAGTAGACAAAATCTAGTTTAAATGATTTTTCACTAATACATTTTATAATAGCTATGTTAAAAACCTTGCAAAAGGGACTGGAGTGGTGGCTCTTCGGTTGGAGTGGTCACGTAGCATGCAAGACCTGGGTTCAAACCCCAGCACCATGTACACAACTAAGTGTCAGAGAAACAAAGGCCAGTTGAATAAATAAAGTTGATTCTCTCTTTCTTTCTCTATCTTAAAAAAAAAAACTTGCAAAATATTTTAATGTCTGATACACATGAAAAAATACTCGAATTATATTTCAAAGCAAATTAACAATGTGTTAATTTTTTACCTATCAGATTGGCAAATATTAAAAAGTATAACACCAGGTTGGCAAGATTAAAAGGAAAGAGGGTGTCCAAAATATTACTGATAAAAGTATATATTCAGGGGCTGGGAGCAGTGGCTCAGCGGTTACAGCATTTGCCTGGCATGTGCAAGTACAAGAATTCAAACCTCAGCACCACGCACACAACAAAGCGTCAGAGCAACAAAGCCACATGTAAAACTAAATAAAATTGATTCAATTTCTCTCTCACTGTCCTTCTCTCTTTAAAAAAAGTATATATTCAGCTTTTTGCAGACCAGTATCCATCAAAATTTAAAATAAACATGCTCTCTAACCTAGTAATTTTAATTCCAGGAATTTATACTATAGATACAAATACTAGGATTTAATATTTAAAGAGAGTCTCTGAAACACTATTTGTAAAAACAAAAAAAAGAATAAAAATAATCAATTAAGATGGCTGCCAAAAAGTACTGATAAAGAAAAATGTCCTCAATATATTAAATTAAAAAGTAGCGGATGGAGTGGTGGCTCAGCGATTATGGCACTTGCCTGGCATGTGCAAGGATGTGGGATCGAACCCCAACAGCATGTATACAATGACATGTGGTAGCAGAGAAAGCCATATGAAAAACTGAATAAAATTCTCTCTTTCTCACTGTCCCTCTTTTTTTTTTTTTTTTAAAGGTAAAAAACAAATTGTAGGGGCTGAGGTAGTGGCTCAGAGGTTGGAGCACTTGCCTTGCAAGTGTGAGGACCCAGGTTCAAACCCCAGCACCATATACACAACTGAGTGTCAGAGAAACAAAGCCCAGATGAAAAAATAAATAAAACTGATTCTCTCTTTCTCTCTCACACAAAATTAAAAAAAAAAGTCTGAAATGTAATTCATTCTAAACTTCTCCCAAATACACTGAAGTACATTTCATATGGAATAAATGTAATTTAAAACTTGCAAAACTCTGGCAGGAAATTTTTTTTTTTTCATAAAAAGCTCATAGTCAGGGGCTAGAACAGTAGCTGAGTGGTTTGAGTGCTTTTCTGGCATGTGTGAGGACGCAGTTCAAACCCCAGCACCACATACACAACTAGGTGTCAGAGAAACAACAGCCAGATGAAAAAAATAAAATTGCTTCTTTCTCACTCTCTCCCTCTCTCTTAAAAAAATAAAAAAAGCAAGAAAGAAAGAAAGAAAGAAAAGAAAAGAAAAAGAAAAAAGTTCATAGTCAGGGCTGGGGCTGGCTTGTAACTCAGTAATACATCCCTTGCCCAGAATGTGCAAAGCCCTAGGTTTGATTTCTAGCGAAGGAAGGAAGGAAGGAAGGAAGGAAGGAAGGAAGGAAGGAAGGAAGGAAGGAAAGGACAAAGGGAAGGAGGGAGAAAGATCACCCTCATGTTTTAGATGGAAACTAGAGAATCAAATTTCAGTGCTGAACCCAGGTGCCCTTGCACATGCATGCCTGTAATCCCAGCCACTCGGGAGGCTGAGGCAGGAGAAGCACAAATATGAGGCCAGCCTGGGCAATTTAGCAAGACCCTGTCTCAAAATAAAAAGAATCCAGGATGTTTCAGTAGTTGAATTCCCCTGGGTTCAGTATCCAATATGACAAAAACAAACAATAACAAAAACTCAGTGGTGAGCCAAAGGGGAGGGAGGGATGGAGGGAGACGGATAGATCACAATCATGTTTAAAAAAAAAAACAACAAAAACTCAATGTATGCGGAAAGACAAAGCAAACAATTCTTTACCATCATATTTTGCTTCGTCTTAGTTAAGAATGAAAAGAGCATGGACTTTTGGGCTGATATAAACATTACACATGGCAAAATGTTTTGAATCTAATAAGCAGTAAATGCTGCAGAAAACTTATATCTCATCTCTTCAGGAGATTTTCTTTGATCTTAACATATAAAACACAAATTAAGAAACATCCCATCATTATCCTAATTTATAGAACACAGAACCCTTATTTCAAGAACAAGGTTTACTAATTAATACATCTTGAGTCCAAAACACAATTTAGAAATGATGATAAAGGGTAAAAGAACATGGGTTCTGGTATCTAAAGGTTATTGCCACAGGTTATTGGATATATGACCCTAGGAAAGTTACTTAATTCTCTGGACTTCAGAAGTCTTCTATCTGTAAAATGAAAAAAAAAAAATCACCCACCTAAGAGCTTAGCACACTAAAGATGCTCTAGAAGTTATATATAGTTCCTCTAATTTTTCATATAATGGCATATATACATATATAAAATGCTTTGTGCAAGCATGAAAGTTTTATTATATAAATTTTTAAATTTTTTTAAGAGAGAGGGACAAGTGAGAGAGAAAAAGAATCAATTTTATTTAATTTTGCATGTGACTTTTGTTGCTCTAACACTTCATTGTGTACATGGTACTGGGGTTTGAACCTGCAGACTCACACATGCAAGGCAAGCATCATAAACACTGAGCCACCACTCCAGCCCCTGTTATATAAATTTGTTAAAATTATTTATATTAAAATTATTGTATGTATAAATTTTTTGTTTAAGTAAAGGAAGCTTTACTCTTTGTTTCCACTTGAGACAGGATCTGACTATACTGTACAGGCTGGGCTAGAACTCCCAATCCTCCTGCCTCAACCTTCCAAATTGGTTGGATTAAAGATGTGCTTCAGATCCAGTTTAAGGTTCTATCTAAGGTGATCAAGATACAAAGAAAAAAGCAGCAAAAACTGCTTTCTTCTTTTTTAAGAGAGAGGGACAGTGAGAGAGACAGAGAAAGAGAGAAACAACTTTTATTTAGTTTTTCACATAGCCTTAAGTTGCTCCAACACTTAGTTGTGTACGTGGTGCTGAGGTTTAGAACCCGGGTCCTCGTGCTTGCCAGGCAAGCGCCAAAACCACTAAACCACCGCTCCTACCCCAAATGCTTTCTTCTTAAAGACAGGTAAGACTTGGTTGTTACCCTCAAAAAATCTAAAAGGGAATTTAGAGAAAGAAAGATATAGAGTTATTTACTGAGTACTCAATCAGGAGCCAGGGACTACTCTAAATACTCAGTAAACAAAACAGTCAATACACTTAAGATTCCAGATGAGATCACAGAGAAGCAGACAGATGAGGCAGTAGTGATTTGAAGACAAAGCAGTGTTAAGGAAGTGGAAGATAACTGGTAAGTGCTGTTTCAGATAAGATAGCCATGGAAGAAGGCCTCTGGGAGAGGTAACAGGTGTCTAGACCTGATTCAAAAAATATTTTAGTTTACCAGTATGTTTGCTGGTTATTACATTAAGGGGTGATTTCTATTTAATTTATTTTTACTACTGTTGTTTAAAAAAGCATGATTCATAGGAACAAACAAACTAGTAGGGGTCCCAGTATATAGCAAGAGACAGGGTGGTACCACAGAAACTAGGTATCACCCAGTTTTACTGTTTCACAGCTCACATTTATACCATGCTTTGATCACATGCACTATAAAGCTAGCTCTTTCAATGGTAACTACTTATGAAGTTTCTATTTGGACATCTCCCAAGAGAAGACAGGACAAAAAAGAAGGTAATACACTAAAAATTCTTTAAAATATATGAAAAAGCCAGGCACACTGGCACAGGTCTGTAATCCCAGCCACTTGGGAGGCTCAAGTTTGAGGCTAGCCTGGGCAACTCAGTCAGACCCTGTCTCAAAATAAAAAGGGTTGGGAATGTAGTGGTTGAATGCTCCTGGGTCCAAAACCCAGTATTAAAAAAAAAAAAAGCATGTGAGTGTGAGTATATATCTTCAAGCTCAAGAGTCTTCATGGGGGGCTGGAGTGGTGGCTCAGTGGTTGCAGCACTTGCCCAGCATGCTCAAGTATGTGGGTTCAAACTCCAGCACCCACATACACAACTAAGTGTCAAAGCAACAAAAGCCATGTGAAAAACTCAATAAAAATTGATTCTCTCTGTCTGTCTCCCTCTGTCTCTCTCTCTCTCTCTCTCTCTCTCACTGTCCTTCTAAGAAAAAAAAAGAAGTCTTCGTCGTTACCAACCTCAAGGAGTTGGGAAGACAGATCCTATCCATCTCAACATCTCTGAACTGTTGTCCTATTCAGAGTGCTTACTGTTCAATAATACTACAATCCCTCCAACATTCACTCCATCAACTCTATTCCTTTTTAAACACATGTAAATATATACATTATTACATGAATATAGGTTTAAGTTGATCTGTAATAACTCCAAGAAATGACCAAAATCTCTTATTCTGTTCTTTTTCAATAATATTCTATGGTAAAATTGTTTTTATATAATAGACTTTACACTGTGTTCCTTCTGATGAGAGTTGTTTTTGTTTTGGTGCTGAATACGAATCCCAGTTCCTACACAAGCAGTTGCTCTACCACTGTGCTATACCACTAGCTAGGTGTTTTATTAAAATACTCAACCCAGGGCTGGAGTGATAGCTCAGCTGTTGAAGAGTTTGCCTGGCATGTGTGAGGACCCGGGTTCAAACCCCAGTACCACATACACAACCAAGTGTCTGAGAAAACAAAGGCCAGAAGAAAAAATAAATAGAATTGATTCTCCCTCTCAAAAAAAAAAAAGAGGGGGGAGGTTGCTGGAGTGGTGGCTCAGCAGTTACAGCACTCGCCTGGCATGCGCAAGTATGCAGGTTCAAACCCCAGCACCACATACACAACTAAATGTCAGATCAATGAAAGCCATATGAAAAAGTAAATAAAAATTTATATATTCTATCTCTTTAGAAAAACAAATAATAATAATAAAATACTCATCTCTAGGCGCTAGAGCGGTGGCTCAGTGGTTACAGCACTTGCCTGGCGTGTGTGGAGACGCAGGTTCAAACTCCAGCACCACGTACACAATGTAGAGTCAGAGCAATAAAAGCTACAAGAAAAACTAAATAAAATTGATTCTTTCTCTCTCACTGTCCCCCTCTAAAAAAAACTAATAATAAATAAATAATAAAATAGGTATTTCTTGAGTGTACTGTGCAGTTCCCATAATACAATGCTTTGAATAAATTAGTTTTGTGTGCCAGGCATCATATAATTGCTAGGTTCTAAGTATACAAAAGAGAATAAACAAAATTTTTGCTTTTGTTGGCTTACTAGTTAATACAAGAGAAAACATGGAAACAAATATTTAGGCACTATGCTTATGTACAGGATGCTAATAGAATACTCTGGTGAAACAATCACCTAATTCTGTATGCTGAAGTCCAAAAAAGGTTCTGAAAGACAATATTTGAGCACTAGGTCTTGAAGGATAAATATATTGGCAGGTTGGGGAGGACCTAGGGCTAACCAGGAAGAAAAGGACACTGGTGAAGGTGGACAGAAAATAAGACTGGAAAAGTGAGAGATGGGGTTCCGGATTCTAAAAAGCTCAGTCTGCCTGACTAATGAGTCCCAGCTTTACCTTGCCTTTGGGGAGAGACATTTAGAAATAAAGTGACTCAAGACTGTATTTAAAATTCAGAAAAACACAAAGGTAAACAGTAGATAAGGTCAGTTAGAAGGCAAGAGAGATTAGTGCAGAGGTTGCTGAAAAAGGAGGAAGCCTGAACTAAGTGACAACAAGAAAATATGTTCAAAGCATACACAACGTGTCAAAAAACAAACAAGAAGAAACCTGTCTGATGAAATCAGGGAAAGCTTCACAGAGGTGACATTTGCACTAAGCATTAAAGAAGGAAATTTTACCACGGAGAGGGTGGTGGGAGAGGGAGGTAGAAATAGAACAGCATAATGAAAGGGAAAAACGAGAATGTTTGATGACAAAACCTGCTGAAGTAGTAATTCTATCCTTGGAGATCAATCAGTTAGTAAATATTTCCTTTTTTAAAAAACTTGATACGTGTCTTGGATCTTGAAGAAACAAATAAGAATTAATCATTTCCAAAGCAATGCACTTGAAAACTCAAACAGGCAAAACTAATCAGAGGAGTAACTGAGATCACACTTTTGATACAAGGACTCCAAGAACTCCTGTCAGTAAGAATAGGACTGGCGTGATATGAGTGATATGACTGACTAGGTGAGACGTAAACTGCAAAAAAAATTCAAAGCTAAGAAATCTGGATTACTCAATTTCTTATGTAGTCCTCATAACCATGTATTTACACAGAACAAGTACTATTATCATTCCATTTGTAAATGTGCAAATTAAGGTAAAAAAAATAATATAGCCAAGGTCATACAGCTACTCCCCTTTATCGGTGGTTTCAGTTACCAGTCATCAACTGCAGTCCAAAAATAATAAATGGAAAATTCCAAAAATAAAGAATGCATCAAGTTTTAGATTGCAAACACTTCTGCATCTGTGCAATGAAATCCTGCACCATCTAGCTCTGTCCCACCAGGACATACATAAATCATTCCATTGTCGAGCATATCCAAGCTGTATACACTACCCGCCCGTTAGTCACTGACTAGCCAGTTGGTTATCACAATGCTTGAGTGTAAGTCTATATCCTTCACTCTACTTTACCTCATCTCTTGGGCATTGTTTCATCTCACATCAGTATAGGAAGGGTACAGCACAATAAGATATTGTGAAAGAGAAAATACATTCATATAACTTATTGTTATCACTGTTCTATTTTATGATTAGTTATACTGTACCTAATCGATAAATTAAACTTTATCACAGGGAAAGGGGAAAAAAACAGCGTACGTAGAGCTCAAAACAACGAATGGTTTCAGGCATTCACTGGGTGTCTTAGAATCTATCCCCTGTGCCTCAGGGGGGATTACTATATAACTTATTTGACTCAGAGCCCTGTAGTCCATCACTAATCTGGGGAAGATATATGCCGCACTTTTTTTTTTTCCTGGTAGTGGGGATTGAACTCAGGGGCACTTTACCACTGAGCTACACCTCCAGTGAGATGGAAGAAGGACAGAATCAATTTTTATTTAGTTTTTCACATGGCTTTCTTTGCTCCGATACTTCACTGGATACGTGGTTCTGGGATAAGAACCCACATCCCTGCACATGCCAGGCAAGCTCTGTAACCGCTAAGCCACCACCGCTCCAGCCCCTTTATTTTTTCTTTTGAGATAGGATCTCACTAAGTTGCTTAGGGCCTTGCTAAGTTGCTGAGGCTGGCCCTGAACTTGCAATCCTCCTACATCAGCCTCCCAAGTCACTGGAATTACAGTTGTGTGCCACCACACCTGGCAGCAGTTATTTATTTTAACCATTAAAAATATACATAGTCACTGTTAGTCTAGAACCTAAAGGTATTTCATATAAACATGCTTTTCTCATAAAATTATTTTGGTATTCTCAAAGTACAACCATTCTCCAAATAATTTCAAGTTTATTAATAACATGTACTTTGGCTGGAGCAGTGGCTCAGCAGTTATAGTGCTTGCCTGGCATGTGTGAGTGAGTACATACATGGGTTCGAATTCAGTACCACATAAACAATGAAGCTTCAGAGCAACGAAAGCCACATTAAAAACTAAAATTGGGACTGGAGCAGTGGCTCAGTAGTGCTGTACTTGGCTGGCATGTGCAAGTTCCCAGGTTCGACCCCTATCACCACGTACACAACTGTGTTGGAGCAACAAAATCCAGATGAAAAACTATATAAAATTTTTAAAAAACTAAATAAAATAGATTCGTCCGCACCACACACTGTCCCTCTCTCTAAATAAATTTTTAAAAGCCTTCAAAATCTGTTACAAATAGAGTCACCAGTTGTAAAAACTTTCAGAATCTTGACTCCCAAAATACTGCAAAAATTTAAGAAGACATTTTTTCAGCAGAACAAAGACTGTTTGTGATGTTTATCTTATCTAAACTGTCTGACAATGTTTTTAGAAAAGGAACCAAGTGAAAGAGAAAGGGAAAATAATAAACCACATCCCATAATCATTTAATACAAATCTTCATTGATTACAACTTGATTTAAGTATCATTTTCTTAGTGACTGTTACTTCTAGAATTTTATTTCCCATCTTCACAAATTCAAGAAAACTGAAAATAGGGCTGGAGCCATGGCTCAGTGATTACAGCACTTGCCTGGCATGCACAAAGACACAGGTTCAAACCCCAGCACCACACACAACAAAGCGTTGGAGCAATGAAAGCCAGATGAAAAACTAAATAAAATTGATTCTCTTTCTCTCACTGTCCCTCTTTACAAAAAATAAATAAATAAAAATTGAAAATACACCTAGAATGAAACAGGATTCTCTATCCACTTACATATTTACTTCTCAAGTTAATGCAATTCCAGAAATAAGGCCATGTAAGTGCTGCAAGAGATAGAATATGGTCCCAGGATGTTAAAGAAGTGAACTACTTGATATAATCTAAGTTTTCAGGACAACATTTCTAACTAAACACCTGATGAAAATACACTTGTGGTAATAGTTAAACATCCCACGAGGACAGGTCAGGCCTTTATGATGATATAACACTCACTACCTATCTCTAGGAATCATGTGCTCCTAGCTTCCCATCTTCAGCACTTAGTCACAGTGTTTTTTAAGTGAATGAATAAACTTATTCTACCTTTCAAATGAGAAACCAAGAGCTACTCAAACAACTTAATGGTGAAAACCTTCCTGTTTCTTCACAAATTTTTAAATTTTTTTCTGTGTCTGGTGATCAAGGACACCACTGATTTTATCTGAGCTACTGGAAAAAATGTAACAAAATATTATGACAAATTTTGTGAAGAATTGTACATAAACTTTCTGTTCTATTGCTTGTATAAAGCATCTTAAGTACATAAAGGTCAGAAAACAAGATATAGTTTCACAGTCATAGTTTGCCCAAGGTTATTAGCCAAGAAGTGTTAGAGTCACAATTAGAACCCAACTAACTCCCAATCCAATGTGCTGTCTATTACAACCTAATGTTACAGGAACAAGTCTTATTTTATTACTCCAAAAAAATGTTTTTGGAAATTTTTCAGAAAAACTGTTCATAGAAAAGGCAAATTACAAAAATACAAAAGTATTCTTCTGGGTCCTCACATCTCTAGGCCTTATCAAGACAAGAGACATTAAAAAATTGATTAAAAATAAAACTGGAGTTTCAGGAACTAGATATAAAACAGAATACATATGTATAGTATCTTTTGACAGACTTTATTCGAAGACCAGCCATAGCCATATTGATTCTTATTCTCTTTGCAAAAGACAACTCAAGCTTAGAAGCCTTACTCAAAACCTATGATTGTTTTTCTGTCTCCACCCACTCCCCCTGTAATCAATGGACTCCCTTTTCTCCCATAGCATTCTGTGTCCCTTCTCATCTCTACCTTAGGTGCTGGAATACTGTTCCCCCCAGACCTTCACATGACCCATTTACATCATTTCAGCCATAGGGCCTTTTATCTACAGTGGCCTCTACGAGGTGTAAACACATAATACACCCTATAATTAACCTTTTTAATTTTATTTTTACTTCCACAAGGATGCCCCATGAGGATTCTCTCCTTACCACTGCCTCTACAACAACTCCTTTTCTACTATTACCAAAAATGCACTGGAAAGCTTGTCATTTCTACAACCTTCCATCAACTGTAAGTTCGTCAAGTACTGTGTCTTCATGTTTCCTCAGCTGTTGGTAGCGTCTGGCACCATTCTAAGGGAGTTGGTAAAATTTTGTAGAATAAATGACTGTTCTGAATTACTATCACTAACAAGAAAGCAGCTAACAATTACACTCTGACATAAAATAGGGGAGGGAAATGCTGCAGTTGAACATACAAAAATAAAACTGGGAGGGATAGGATGCATGGAAACGATTAGCAGGACAGAATTGAGAGATGAGGTGCTTCTGGCTCAGCAGAGGGGGAAGAAAAGCACTCAAGCGAGTAAACTTGTGATATGATACTGCACTAAATAGCGAAAACATCTCCCCCCCCCAAAAAATTGCAACTTTGGAACTCCACAATTTATTCAGCACACTCCAGTGCTCATTAAGAATCCAAGTACAAAGATACTGTAATTGTTTTATATTCTCTAAGGTACGACAGGTGGGGAGCAAAGCAGTGACTCTGAAACCTGATAGAAAAAAACATCACAAGAAGAAATAATTATCGCAAAGATTTATATATGTAAGAGACTTGGTAATACCGAGAGAAACCTTGGAGTGATCATAGAGAACAAACTAAACACATCCATAAACATACAATCATATTTGAGACCCGCTATGACACAGAAATGATCGATCATACGACGGTCATACATCTTTCTCCAGGTTCTCTTCTAATTGCCACTACAAGGCTCGCCGGCCTCAGTCCTGATACCACAATCCTCCAACGAACACAAAAGAGGTTAAAGAAGGCATTAACGAATCCCTCGCTCTGCAAAATGGGCAAAAAACCAAGCAACCACACGGCTCCACAATCTTTAATCAGAAAGCCCTATACGCCTTTCAAAGCCACCTATCATGTCTCTTAGGAGTCAGAAGACACTGGCTCCAAAGACAAGTCTCTGCTCCAATACACCCTTCAGGATTGTTCAGAAAAACCTGCGTTTTCCAGTTCGGAGACCCGTGCTACTCAAAAAAGCATCTCCCAGCTGGAACCAGCAATCAATCCCTCTGGGGGCAGTGGCGCTCCAACCACTCGGCCAGGACACAGGCAACGGCGACAGGGCACAGCCCTTCCAGGGAGCCGCTGGCGCTCTCGCGGCTCTCAGGATAACCCAGCGCAACCCTCCCCGACAGTGGCCAAGTCGGGCCGAGGCGGAGGGGGGCCAGCGGTCGAGCTTCGGAGCGGGGCCTTCGCGGCCCGGGGGCGCGGCGAGACGCGGAGGTGCTGTCTTTTGAGTTCAGCCTCGGCTGCTGCAGCAGATCCCGGGCCTCTCCCCCGGCCTCCCCGCCCCGCCGCCCTCAGTCAGCCAGTCAGCTCCTCACCTGGCAGAAGCTCCGGCAGTAGTTCAAAGATGAGACCTCCGACACCTCCTGCTCCCTCAGCTCTGTCTCCAGCTGCCACAGACACGGTCGCAGGCCCGGGGCCCCCGGCGCCGGAGATGCAGGGCGATGACCCCGAGCTATGGACTCTGTTTCGGCTCCGTCTCCGGCTCCCGCTACCGCCGGAGCCTCAGCCCCAGCCCCGGCGGCGGCGGCGGCATCTCCCTTTCCGTCCGCCATCTTCCCACGGCCCAGCAGCGCGTAGGCAACCAAACCACGTGACTCATCCCCGACCCCGCCCCCTGTCGCCCGCGCGCGGTGACGCACCCCCTGGCGACGCCGGCGCCCGCCTGATTCCGTCACTGGGGCGCCGAGGGCTGGTCCTGTCAGCGGCCCCGGCAACAGCCGCCTTAGCAACAACCTAGCAACAATTGGTCAAAGGCTGTAGCCCGCCTCGGTTCTTCCAGGATCTTTGAAGTCGTGGGGTCACAGAGCCGGAAATGCCTATAGACAATCTAGAAATGAGGGAGATGAAAACTGAGCTGCGATCTGAAGAGAGGGGGAAGGTAGCCCTGAGATGAGCCAAAAGCAAACGTACTTGATCGAAGGAAAATAAGAAGCAAATGTTGTTAGGCCGAAATGAAAATTAGTTCCAAGGGAACTTGGCTTGCGACAGAAATGGTGTTACAAGTTAGTGGGGGTATGGATACACTTCAGTAGCACCGAGACATTTTTTCCGAAAGGGAAAAACCATATTAAAAAATAATAAAGCTCAAATGGATTAAAGACGTCAAAAAAAAAACAAAAGTAAGGTTTCTCAGGCAAATAGGTGCAAAAGTCATGGGGCTTCTCTTGTTTTAGGATGGCAAGCTCAATGTGGCTGGACTCCAAAGACTGAGATGAAGTGGTTAAGAAGTAAGTTTAGAGGGCATGGTTATATGTATGAAATGATACAGAAAAACGGGGGGAAATGTAATGCAGAAAAGTGGGAGAAACTGCAAGAAAAAAAACCTGGGAGAAGGCGAGAGGAGATGCTATCCAGAATTCAAGAGGTTGGGTCTAGAATGGAGGTTAGAGATACATTTTTATTTCAACTGGAGGCAATCTAGAGTATGGGTACAGGGTGTATAGATTTGATGGTGAGAAATTTGGGAGTCATTTCCTGAATGTTTCTTTTTTTCTCTGTGAAGTATGGGATAAAGTCCTCAGCTGAATTAGGGGGAGAGAGGAGAGAGAAAAACTTTGTTAAGAGTTGTTTCAGAGTGAGATAGGAAAGAATACATACTAGATATGAGCAGGAAGATTGCAGGGCAGTGTTGATTGGCATTTATTCATTTCTTCAACAAGTATTCATTGGCAGTTATGTTTCATAGGTTCTGTCCAAAGGACTGAAAATATATCATGAATGAAACAAGTCCTGATTTTTGTATACTTTCATTCCGCCCCATCCAGGAGTTACAATATAGCTAATTCAATTGTAACTTTAGTTGTGCCCAGTTCAGATACTCCTAGTTCTCTGGGTTATTTCTCTTTTTTATGTGTGGTACTGGGAATTGAATGAAGGGATGCTCCACCTACATTCCCGGCCATGTTTTATTTTTATTTTGAAACAGGATCTTGCTATGTTAAAGAGATTTGGCTCAAACTTCTGATCCTCTTGCCTCAGCCGCTGCAGTGGCCAGGGTTTACAGAATGTACCACCACACGTAGCTTACCCTGCTCATTTCTCAATATACTATCAAGTGATGAATTATGGTAATTTTTTCAGTGTGGGGGATTGAACCCAGGGGTGCTCTACCGCTACATCCCCAGCCCTTTTGTTTTCTTCTTTTTGAGACAGATCTCACTAAAGTTACCCAAGCAGGCCTCGAACTTGGGATCCTCCTGCTTCAGTCTTCCAAGTATCTGGGATTACAGGTGTGTACCACTGTGTCCAGAGGGTAGTTAATTTTTTAAAATCATCTATTCAGATTCAAAAACATTGTGGAGGGGCTGGAGTGCTTGCCTGGCATGTGCAAGGACCTGGGTTCAAACCCCAGGACCACATACACAAGTGTTGGAGAAATAAAGGCCAGATGAATAAAATAAATAAAATTCTCTTTCTCCCTCTCTCTTAAAAATAAAAAAACATTGTGGAACCCGGGCAGAGTGGCACATGCCTGTAATCCCAATGGCTCCAGAGGCTGAGGCAGGAGGATTGCAATTTTAAAGTCAGCCTCATCAACTTAGCGAGGCCTTGAGTAACTTAGCAAAACCCTGTCTCTAAATAAAAAATAAAAAGGACTAAAAATGTGGCTGAATGGTTGAATGGTTAAGCACTCATGGGTTCAATCTGCAGTACAGAAACAAACAAAACGTTGTGGAACCTATTGTGATCTTTGTAAATGTTTTCCCATATAGATAAAAACCAAAGGATTCTGGGTCAAGTTTGCAGGCTTTAGATCCCAGATCCAACTGCTTACTGTGTTCTTTTAAATTATTTCTTTGTAAGCCTCAAGTTCCCTTTTTTTTTTCTTTTGGGGGGATGGGGTTCTCGCTATTTATGAAAAATATGCCAAATTAGTGATTCTCTCCAGTCAGAAGTTCTTTAAGATGATGCCATTAGCCTTGGTCAATGGGAAAATAGAGTTTCTGACTCCCCCATTTTGCAAATGTTCCCACAGATAGTAAAGGTTTTAAAACCAGTCACTAAGTTGCCCATGTATGTTAGTCAGCTTTCAGTCAGGGTAGCAATACCTGAGCCATCAACTTATGATGAGGAAAAAGTTATTTTAGCCCACAGTGTGGGAGCTTTCAGTCCATAATTGGTTGGTTCCCTTGTTTTGAGGGCTGTGCAAGGCAGCATATCGTGGTGTGGAGCTTGTGGTAGAATAAAACTGCTTACCTCATGGATAGGAAGCCAAAAAAGAAAGAGGAAGAGGGATGGTCCAGGTCCCACAATTCCATTCTAGGGCATACCCCAATGACATGAAGACCACCCACACTAAGTCCCATCTCTGTTTCCACCACCTCCCAATAGTGCCAAACTGGGGACCAAACCTTTACCACATGGGTCTTTGTCAGACACTCAAGATCCAAACTACAGCACCATGACCTTGTCAACCTCCATTCATCTGGGTGAAAACGTGGTCCTTGGTATCAGTGATGTAACTGCCAGTGGAGGATTTGTGCTGGTCTGCAAACTTGCTGGTGTCCTTCTGCATGTCAAGGCCACATCTGCTGTTACCATCACAAATGCAATCAGAGAAAGGAAGCATTGAGTCCCAGGGCAGCAATATTGGGGCCCAAGTGTTTTCTCATCTTAAGGCAGACATACTAATAGCATGCATATCATAGGAATGTTGTGAAACCTAATGAGAAGTATCTAAAGTGCCAGTGCCATAACAAGTAGTAAGCAATCAATAAATTTTACTGTTACTTCTACAAGGTTCAGTTTCAGAGGATAACTTTAGTTCCTCTTAATGTAGACACTCCGTACATATTGACTATGGAAACCATCTATTTTTATGACTTTGTTCTGTGTCACAATGATCAACAAAAAGATCCATACTGGGGATCATTAAAGGAGCTGTTTAGGATAGAATTTCTGATTTGCAAGTTTAAGAACTTTAACTTTTCATGTAGGTAGTGATTAAGTCACAAGAGCCCAATTTGCTAATTTATCTTAAGAAATATATTGGCATCCCTATAGAAAAGTCAACTTGGGAAACGAAAATTAGTACCAGAAGATTGCTTAGGGAGAGTAGAATCCATGTAAAGGAAGCAAGTTCTTAAATCGCCGCTGTTCCCACATGCAGACTTCTCTTGCAGTTTTCTGTTTTTATTCTTTTTCTCAAAATCTAATAAGGTTAGAATTCAAGTCCTATCAATTCAGTTTGTTCTTAGAAAATTTTCCTCCATTTTTTCCCCTACGGGGGATTCAACCCAGAGGTGCATTACCACTGAGCTACATCCCCAGTCCTTTTTATTTTGAGAAAAAGTCCCATGAAGTTACTGAGCATCTCGCTAAAGTGCTGAGACTGGCCTTAAACTTGCAATCTTCCTGCCTCAGCCTGTAAATAGCTGGGATTACAGGTGTGCACCATCACACCTGACTTCCATCTAACTTTTTCCTACCCATTTCTACTTATTTATGCCTAGGGAATAAGAACATGCCCTCTAAAGGCAGGGGTAAAACTAGCTGCTAGATGAGGGAGGGGGAGTGCATGCTCCAGAACCTCATTTTGAAATATTACTGTCCACAATTGTGAACATTACCTCCCAGGCTCCCTCCCTTAGACTTGCTGTTGTCACTTCACTGGGATCCCAGGAACATTTTCCTCCAGGAGCATGTGGTTCCTTTCTAAGAGGTTTTGTTGCTGTGTTTTGATGAAAGAAGAAGGGTCCTAAGTCAAAGAACCCCTAAAGGAGAGGGTGACTCCAAAATTTCACAGACTCTTTCAGCCTTTCCCAGCCTGCCAGAGATTTCCCTGGAGATGCTTCTTTGCTCTGCTCTCCAGGAGTTTTGAGGGAGGGGCATTTCCTTTATTGCACCATCTCCCTTAGACAAATTCTTTTTTTTTTAAGAGAGAAAGAGAGAGAGAAAGAGAATAAAGTTTATTTGGTTTTTCATCTGACCTTCCACCCCATCCCCCACTTAGTTGTATATGTGGTGCTGGGTTTTGAACCCAGGTCCTCAAGCATGCCAGGCAAGTGCTGCATCTGCTGAGCCATTGCTCCAGTCCCTCTACTTTTTCTTGCTTGAACTGTCTTCAAAGGTTTCTAGTTCATCATCTTTATAAGATTCGTCTTCCTAAATTTAACTGTTTAAAATTGTTCAGCCCCTTCTTCCTTAAAATAGAATGGAAATCTTCAGCCTACCTTTAATTTTAACCATCTAAAATCTTTAATCCCCTGCTATTTCTTTCTTTTCTTTTTTTAAAGAGAGAGGGACAGTGAGAGAGACAGAAAAAGGGAGAAAACAACTTTATTTAGTTTTTCACATGGCCTTAGTTGCATGCGTGGTGCTGCGGTTTGAACCTGAGTCCTCGTGCCTGGCAAGCAAGCACCAAAACCACTGAGCCACCGCTCCAGCTAGCTCCCCAAACATGTTGCCACTCTAATATACAGTTTTCCTGCCTTTGTGTCTGCTCATTTTGTCATTTCTCTTTTTTTTTCATAAGAGGGACAATGAGAGAAAGAGAGAATCAACTTTATTTAGATTTTCATGTGGCCTTCGTTGCTCAAATACTTCAATGTATGTGGGCCTGAGGTTTGCACCCGCATCCCCACGCATGCCAGACAAGCGCCGTAACCGCTGAGCCACCGCTCCAGCCCCATCAATTTGTCATTTCTTCTTGGAACTCCCTCCTATTTGTACTGAATGGAATTAAGGGATGATGTCATCCAGTTCTGGCAGAATGATCCCCAGTTATATGAGTCTTCTTCAGCTCCTTAAACTGTTAAGTTGTTCTTTTTTCAGGGCCTTTGTACTTGCTCTTCCCTCTGTCTGAAACATTCTTCACTATCCAGTTCATTCCCAATCATCAGAGTTCTCTTAGACTTAGTCCCTTGAATTTTCATACTGTTCTTTTTTATCTTCATAGCACTTTCCAAAAATCTGTAATTATATATTTAAGTATTCATTTATTTATTTAATCCCCTGCTAACCTATACACTTGCAGATAGTGTTTGTGTCTATTTGTTCTCCACCCTATGTCAGTGCCTAGCACCGTGTCAGGCCACAGTAAGCATGAATTTTGCTGAATGCCTGAGTGATTGAAGGGTCATACATAGAACTCATGGTCTGTCATCAGCAAAATCCCCTATATTCTCAGTTGCTTCTCTGTTTTCATTTAGTTATGGCTTTCCCCAAAGAACACTGCTTCTTCCAAGTGATATCTTTACTTTTTTTTCTAACTTCAATGATTAGGCAGAGTATGTACTCTACATATATTTATTAATTTAGTCACTATTTACTGGCTATGTCCTGTTATGTTCAGTCTAATGAATGGTTAGGAAGGTAGCCTCACAGAGTGAAAAGAAGTCATTCTGGAGTCAGGGAGTTTGATTCCTTGCTCTGCTATTGACTACTTGGTAATCTTGACCAAATTATTCAATTTCTCTGAGCCACAGTGTTTATCTCTTATGTGTAATAGAATTTTTTGTGGGGGAGGTATTGGGGATTGAACCCAGGGGTGCTTAACCACTGAGCCACATCCCCAGTCCTTTATATAAATTTTATTCTATTTTAAGACAGGGTCTTGCTAAGTTTGCTTAGGGCCTCGCTTAATTGCTGAGGCTGGCTTTGAACTTACAATCCTCATTTCTTAGCCTCTGAGTTGCTGGGATTCCCGGCATGCAGCACCACGTCCAGCTATGTAATAGAATTTTAACTTGGGCAGAGGTACCTTGTTAGGTTATCCAAAGAAGTTTATTCACACTGTCCCCAAGGGGAATTTTGTTTCTGGGAGAACCCTGAACCCCAAGAAAGTTTGAGGATCTTTGTGCACTACTCAGACACACTGGAGACGTTGGAGGGCTCCAGATCATCCCTGTGGGTTGACCACAGCATAGCAGTGGGTGACAGATAAAAAGCTCAGTGGTCCAGGAGAGGGCAGCACAAACAGCAAAGTCAGCAATCTCTAAGCAGCAGTCACAGTGGGAGTTCATTTTTTTCTGAGAACAGAGAGGGAATGTGGTTGAAAGCCTTCCTTTACTGCTACCTAAAAGCATGTAGTGGGTTGAGTTTGGAGTTTCAGAACATTGCTAAATACACGATATGATTGTGTTAACCATAGGTGAGGTCAGTGGTATTTCTGAGTCACATGTAAAATGGGAATAATTATAGGTATGTACCTTTCAAGGTTGTAAGGATCAAATGTATAGATTCATGCAAGTGCTCATATTGTGCCCAATACATAGTTATTGCTCAGTATGTGGCAGCTGCTAATATTGTTGAAAATAAGGCATCCTCTCCACTTTTCTTTCTTATTTCAGGTGACAAATTTATTCTCTCATAACCAAGAGCTAGAAAAATGAATTAGAACAAGAATATATTCAAACTGTGCACTTTTTTGTAGGCAATTCTCTGCTTTTCTCAACATTTTATGAGATCTTCCCTATTTCTGGCCATTAAAGCTGGCTCAGCAAACCTCTGATTCATCTCCCCTAACACTGTGACAGTAAAAAAGACAGTATCTATCTCATTGGTTAGTTTGTTTCACAGGCCTTTTCAGAGTCATGAGTTTAGTGCTTCTTGATAGGATTGCTTTATCTTATTCATGAAGACAAAATTTAACAAGTGCTGTGCACCCGCAGCATCCTTTAAATATCACTCAGCAGTATAAAATGACCCTAATTCATTTGTTTAAATAATAGAAGCCACTTGAAATCAAATTATTCAACATGACCTTTTTAAGACAATAAAAATAAAAATAATTATATATATGTGTATACACACACACACACACACACACACACACATATATATACAGATTCTGTAACTCCATACTTAAGAGTAAGGCTCTTAAACACCTGTGTCTCAGATATCTAAAATGGAAAAATAATAGAAACTACTTCATGGGTTTGCCAGAAGAGCAAAACATGCTAATGTATGCAAAATGGTTAGATAATGTTCTGTGAATGTTATCATTATTATTATTGTCATCATCCTATCAGTTGTTGTGAGATAAATGAAGGAACTCTGTGGAGCCTATGGTACAATGCTTGGCACATGGAAAGTGCTACATAAATACTGGCTATCATTGTAAACAGATTTTTCTGGATTTTCCTATGAAGCCCACATCTTTATTAGGTATTAGGTACAACTTACCTTTCTTCATAACTCAGATATATGGGGAATTTGCTATCATAATAAGCACCATTTTTTCCTCAGTTATTCTTCAGCTATTTCTTAGGCCTTTTGGCTGTGCTATTCAGCCTGTGACCACATATATCTATTAAACCCTTGAAGTATGCCTAGTCCAAATTCAGATGATGGAAAATTCATACCAGATTTTAAAATCTTTAAGAGAGAATGAGAAAGAGAAAGAAAGAATCAGTTTTATTTTTCCATCTGGGCTTTGTTTCTCCGACACTTAGTTGTATATTTGGTGCTGGGTTTCGAACCTGGGTCTTTATGCATGCCAGGCAAGCACTCCAACTGCTGAACCACAACTCCAGCCCCTCAAATTCTTTTTTGTTTGTTTAAATCATGGGGGGGTTGCTTTTTTGTTTTTGGTTTTTTAGGACAGAGAGGGATAAAAAAATCAATGTTATTTATTTTTCCATCTGGCCTTTGTTTCTCTGACACTTGGTTATATATGTGGTGCTGGGGTTTGAACCTGGGTCCTTGCACATGCCAGGCAAGCACCATAACTGCAGAGCTACCACTCCAGCCTCCCCCTCAAACTCTTAATATAAGAAAAAGAATGAAAAAACCTCATTAATAAAAAGGGGACTGGAGCGGTGGTCCAGCAGTTATGGTGCTAGCCTGGCGTGCTTGAGGACCCAAGTTCAAACCCCAGCACCACATACACAGAGGAACAAAAACTACATGAAAAACTAAATAAAAAAGTTGATTTGTCTCTTTCTCTCTCCCTCTCTCACTGTCCGTCTCTGTCTTTAAAAAAAAAAAAAAAAAAAAGGGCTGGTGGCTGGAGCTCTGACTCAGGGGTTAGAGTGCTTGCCTGGCATGCAAGAGGACCCAAGTTCAAACCCTAGCACCACATATACAACTAAGTGTCCAAGAAACAGATGAAAAGCTAAATTTAAAAAAAAAAAATTGCTTCTTTCTCACTGTCCCTCTTTCTTAAAAAAAAAAAGGCTGGGGATGTGGCTCAGTGGTTAAGTGCCCCTGGGTTCAATCCCTGGTACCAAAATAATAATAATAACAATAACAACAATAATTTTCTACTGATCATATTCTAATGATATTTCAAATATATTTGATTAAATAACTACATCACTAAATTAGTTTTACCTGTTTTTTTTAACCTATGTGGCTAACATTTTATTTCTATTGGATGGTGCTGCCTTCCATGGTAATAACTGGTGATTGCTTCTCAAATCGAGGCCACAATATTTTGTTTTTATTTTTGTTTTTCAGTACTGGGGACTAAACCTAGGCATGCTGTACCATTGAACAATATTCCAGCCCTTTTCATTTTTTATTTTGAGACACTGTCTTACTAAGTTGCCCAGGCTGGTCTGGAGCTTACTATCCTCCTGTGTTCGCCTCCTGTCGCTGTATTTCGGGTGTGTGTCACTGCATCTGGCTATGGCCACAGCTTTAAGGTAAATCTTCCATAATTTGGCTTAATTAATAAATAACATTGATTAATAAATAATTTCCAAATCTTTATATTACAATTATATTTTAACTATACTTCATGTTAACATTTCATGTTTTCACATCATAAAAGGCACTTTTATAGATTTGTTTCAGTTAAAAATAGTCAACTTTTTTTTTTTTTTTTGGTACTGGGGATTGAGCCCAGGTATGTTTTACCACTGAGGTATATTCCCAGTCCATTTCATTTCTTATTTTGAGCCAGAGTCTTGGTGAGCTGCTGAAGATCTTGCTAGGTTGCTGAGGCTAACCTTGAACTTGCAATTCTCCTACCTCAGCCTCCTGAGTCTCTGGGATGACAGGCATGTGCCACTGTACCAGGCAATATTCAACTTCTCAAGGCTTGACTTTCCTGGGTGTGAAAATATGGTCTCAAACTGTCCTGTGTGCCCCTTCTAACACCATACCTGAAATTCCCAAAGAATTGATGCTTCTCATCAGTAATAAGATGTACCAAGAGCCAGGCACGGTGGCACACACCTGTAATCCTAGCAACTCAAGCGGCTGAGGCAAGACCCTAAAGGCCTCTGGGTTCAGTCTCTGCCTCCACCTCACCCAACCCCACCCCTTAAGAAAGGAAGAAAGGGGGCTGGAGCGGAGGCTCAGTGGTTAAGGTGCCTGCCTTGCATGTGCAAGTACATGAGTTCAAACCCCAGCACCATGTACACAGTGAAGTCTCAGAGCAGCAAAGGCCACGTGAAAAACTAAATAAAGTTATTTCTTGCTTCCTCTCTCTCTTTCTCTCACTGTCCCTCTCTCTTTAAAAAAAAAAAAATTCAATTAGGCACAGATTGCTGAGCCCAGAAGTTTGGGGCCAGCCCAAGCAACACGTAAAAAAAAGAATAGAAATGAAAAATTTTAACTTTGGGCTGGAGCCATGGCTCAGTGGTTAGAGCACTTGCCTGGCATGTGCAAGGACCAGGGTTCAAACCCCAGCACCACATATACAACTAAGCATCAGAGAAATAAAGGCCAGATGATCAAATAAATAAAACTGAAAAAATTCTAAAAATTTAACATTGTAATCCACCCTTTCTAACATTCCTGATTCTCCATATCCTACTCTATTTTTCCACAGTACTTACATTTTCCAGCATACCAGCTTTTAATGTTTATTTGCTTTCTTACCTCTATTACCAGCTTTTTAATATTATTTCATCTTGCAGTACCAGAGATTGAACCCAGACCCTTGTGCATGCTAGGCAAGCATTCTACCACTGTGCTACATGCCCATCTCTTTTTATTTTTTATTTTGAGACAGGATGGCCTTGAACTTGGTGATCCTCCTGCCTCAGCCTCCCAAACAACTGGGATTATAGGTATGTTTTACCATGCCTGGCAGATTTTTAATTTTCAATACACGGTCTATTCATACCATATACATCCTTAATATCATATTGATGATATTAAAAATATAGCCTGACATCTGTAGCAGTCTTGGCATTCAATCTGGAGGACAGCATGTCTAGGAGCTGGCCTGGTATGCACAGCTCAGCAGTGGTATTTTCTTGTTAAACATAAAAAAAAAATTTACAGAACATTTTTACAGTGTCAGCTGAGGCTGCCACTCTACAGTGGTGATGGAGGTAGACAAAACAACACCACTCCATAATCACGTCTAAATAGACAAAAACAACAATATGATCTAAGCTATCCAAACTAAGCTAAACATGTCTCCCCTTTTCTTTTCTGGATAATTTAAGTGATTACTATTTTTTTTTTTATCAAGGACAGCTTTTACCCTGCTTTTTCCTCCTGTTTTCTGAAAAAATTAAGATACAAAGTCATACTGGGACAGGTGGTGCATGCCTGTAATCCTAGTGACTCACGAGGCTGAGGCAGAAGGATAGCAAATACAAACGCAGCCTCAGCAATTTAGCAAGACCCTCTCTCCAAGATAAGAAATAAAAAGGGCTGGAGAAGTAGCTCAGTGGTAAAGTGACCTGGGTTCAATCTCCAGTACCAAAAAAAAAAAAAAAAGATACAAAGTCATAAAATGAAAGCTCTGCCTCCTTAAATCCACTCCTAAATCAACGCAAGCCCAAACTCTGCATGTTCTTTATGACAACCTGGAACTGAGATATCCCTCAGACCTAATAGTATACTTTCTTCCTTATTGGAATAAGCTAATAAACCCAACTTTGACTACAGGTATGTTCTTGGAGGTCTTTGACTGACAAACATAGACACATGCCAAATGGCCATCCCACATAAAATATTTAAGTTACAAGGCTGGAAAAAAACTACAATACTGGAACTGAGGCTGTAGCTCAGTGCAGAGTATGTGTTTAGCAGTCAGTGCATGAGGCCCTGCATTTGATCCCTACAACTACACATACACACAAATTTCACTGCAGTCCAAACCTTTACAAATACTTATTTTCAAATTTCAATGTATACCAGTTTTTTCCCCATTAAATTTACCCTGTCTTTTAATTTTCTTTGGCTAAAAGATCTACCCTTATAAGACTTGGATTTATCTTTCCTAATTATTAAACTTATTTTCGTAGCTAATAGATTCAAGGCATTAGTAACAATATTAAAACTACCAAAATTAACCCTATCTAAGGATATTATAAAGAATAGAGTTATGCATCACTTAACATAGGGATATGCTCCAAGAAACACAACTTTAGGCAATTTCATTGCTGTGGGAACATCCTAGAATGTACTTACACAAATCTAGATAGTGTTGCCTGCTATATACCTAAGCTATATGATTTAGCCTATTGCTCCTAGGGTATAAACCTGTACAGTATGCTGCTGTACCAAATACTGTTGGTAATTGTAAAATAATGGGAACTATTACTATATTGTAGACAATTGAAACATGAAAGTAGAAAAGGTATAAAGGTATAGTGAATATATGTTATAAAAGGTAAAAATGGTACACCTGTACAGGGAATTTACCATGAAAGAAGCTTGCAGGACTGATCACTAGTTCAAAACTAGCCTCAGCAACTTAGTGAGACTGTAAGCAACTTAGTGAGACCCTGTCTCAAAATTTAAAAAATGGGTTGGGAATGTGGCTAAGTGATTAATTACCCCTGGGTTCAATCCCTGGTACAAGAAAAAAAATTGGTCAGGAAGATAGCTTTATTTTCCAGTATCTAAATATGGGGCCATTTCCTAATATTTTTAAATTCTCAGATATGGTACATTTTCTTTGCTCTCCTCTTTGGTGGTGTTCCTTAAAAAAAAAAAAAAAGAAGAGGTAGGAGGTAGGAAGCTGTCAAATTAAGTTCTATTGCTAAATCTTATACCATCTATACATTTTCTGAATTAATCAGAGAGTTAAATACATATGTTTTGTTTTATTGTTTTTTGTTTCTTTATTATTTTGTCTTTTTGCAACTGGGGATTGAACCCAGGGCCTCAGGCATGCTAGGCAAGTACTCTACCCTTGAGCTGTATCCCCAGCCCTATAACGAACTTTCAAAAAATATGTGTAGATGAAACAATACATTTATTTATTTTTAATCAGTGTTGAGGGTCTAACCCCGTGCCTCACACTTGCTAGGCAGGCACTGTATCGCTGGGCTACAACTCCAGCACCATTACAATAGACTTTTTAAAAAATTTTATTTATTTTTCTATCTGGTTTTTGTTTTTTCAACACTTCATTGTGTATGATGTTGGGGTTCGAACCAGGGTCCTTGTGCAGGCCAGGCAAGCACTGTACTACTAAGCCACTGCTCCAGTCCCTACAATAGATTTTTTTTCTAAAGGGAGGAGGTGACTGGAGCAGTGGCTAAGCAGTTGCTGCACTAGCATGTGTGAGGTCCTGGGTTCAAACCCCAGCACCACTTATACAACTGAGTGAGTGCTGGAGCAACGAAAACCAGGTGAAAAACTATATAAAATTGATTTTTTTAAAAGAGAGAGACAGTGAGAACAAGAAACAATCCATTTTATTTAGTTTTTCATGTGGCTTTCTTTGCTCTGACACTTTGTTGTATACATGGTGCTGGGGTTCAAACCCTCATCCTCGCATATGCCAGGCAAGTGCTGTGACTGCTGAGCCACCAGTCCAGCCCCTGTGATAGACATTTTTTTTTTAAAGAGGGGACAGTGAGAGAGAGAGAAAGAGAGAAGCAATTTTTATTTAGTTTTTCATGTGACTTTCATTCCTTGGACACTTCGTTGTGTATGTGGTGCTAGGGTTTGAACTCACTAACATACTTGCATACGCCAGGCGAGTGCCATAACAGCCCAGCCACTGCTCCAGCCACCCTATGAAAGACTTTTAACAGGTGCTAGGAGGAGAGAAGTTGAAGCCTGTGTTTTCTGATGAAGTCCTAGTACACTTACATTTGCTGGCAGAGGTAACTTAAAACTAATGACTTCTGGATAGAAGGCATATTCAAGTCAAGCTATATTCCGCAAAAGTTTTTTTCTTCTTGTGGCATTTTTGCATAACCTGATTAAAAATTTAGTGCATTTATCCAATTCCTTCTTACCTAAAGATGTTTTTTCCAATGACTATAGTTATATTATTTTACTAAGGGCTGCTGATCATTGTATTATGAAATGCCATTTGATTATTACTAGCAGTTGAGTTATGACATTCTGGTAGTTATCATAAAAACATCTCTGGGGTTAACCAGCAGCCATCAGAGACTGCTGATCTCCATATAATTCAATGACCTTATGAAGTCTGCAAGTTTTGATAACTTTGTGTGATTATTACAGTGAAATAATCACATGTGCATTTTCTGTTTTACTTACAAATAAGTTTTATTTGTTCTAAGTAAATAACCTACAATGTCTACTTGAATAGATTCTCTTTACTCAGATGGCTTAGTATTTCTGGCCAACATCCAATAAAGCTGAGCTCCAAGCTTCCCAGTGCTTTTCAGGGCTAGACCACTAGCATTTTATTTTGCTTCTCAGCAGATAGGAGCATTCTTATCAAAGAGAATATTTATTGAGATGTTTTTCTCTGAATGACTCCCAAGTGAATCAGGAGAATTAAAGATACAAGAAAATTCCAATTCTTCTTAGTCTACCCACAAAAGACAATTGAACACAGACCTCCAAACATGAGGCTATTAATAAAAGGGGGAAGGGTGCATATTTATTGGGTACCAGTAGAGAAAAGAGCAAGTTATGGCACCAAGAGTCTCATTATTCCTAGTTGCCCATTCTTTTCCCACCAACGTTCTCCCTTGGGGTGAAGGTTCCTGGAAGTGTTGCCAGCGGCCACTCCAAAACTGACTATTCCTGGATTTACGTTTTCAGTTGTGTATTGGGAAGGAAATGCCAAGCATTCGCCTGTAGCTTCAGGGGTCCTCTTAGAGGGTTTTCAATCCTTTCACATGTAAACAGAGGCCCTTATTTGGGCCTCTTATGGCCTATGCTGTAGAGTTGTCATCTAGAGCAGGCTCCTCCAAGATGGTCAAGGACCCTTGCACATTCCTGAAGAGCAGAGAACAGACGCAAAGAGCAAGGTACATCACTCAGCAGATACAAACAGCAAGAAGAAAGGGGTATGTGCATGTGTTCAAGGCTTTTCTTCAGCCTGTCTTTGGAGTCCAGGCCCTAGGCAGAATGCCACAGGTGCATTGGGGTGGAAAGACCATGCTGGAAAAAGATTTAATTATTGGAAAAACCCTGGGCTAATGAGAAACTGGGTCTAGTAGAGCAATTGGAGCCCTTTGTGGAGCAAACAATCAGTCTCTGACTCTCTCCTTATTAGAGACCCACTCACCACTAAGACTGAATTAGACAATTAAGGAATAGTTATTCAAGAAGGGCACAATCACAGTAGTTAAATGGACAAAGCATTTTAAAAAGAGGAAATGAGGCCTTGAATGTATAATAATAATCCTTAATTTACCCCCTAAACTTCTCACTTTCAAGATGACCAGCATTCTGCCTTAAATTAGTATTTCCTACTTTGTCCCAAAAGATGTCTCTCCCTTGAGATAACCCACATTCTCTCCTATGTGTCTGTTTTCATAAGTGAATCTGTGCCTCTGGGGGTGGGGGGAGAGAGGAAATAAATAGTAAACAATATATGTACCAATATTCTTCTTTCTTAGTAATGAGGAAAATATGCAAAAGAAAGCCAAGCATGGTGACACCTGTCTGTGATCCCAGTGGCTCAGGAGGCTGAGGCAGGAGGATCACAAGTTCAAAGCCAGCCTCAGCAACTTAGTGAGGCTCCAAGCAACACAGAGAGACCCTGCCTCTAAATAAATAAATAAATAAATAACAAGGGCTGGGGATGTGACTCAGTGGTTAAACACCCTTGGTTTCACTTCCCAGTACAGCCCACCCGCCAAAAAAGGCAAAAGACAGCATATTTGCCATTCCATTTGGCCCTTCTCAACTAAAGCAAACTATACTTAAAACAAGAGTCTCCATTTATTTTAAGATTGTAATAAAACTGAAATGAGACTAGAAATGAACATAGGAATACCATTTGGGAAAACAAAATAGTCGCAACTGGTGACAGCTTTTATTTAGTGTACAGTTCAATGACTTTTAGTATATTTTAACAGAGTTATACAACCATCACCACAAGCTAGAAATAATCTTGAAGATGTTGTTCAAATTACTTGGATCAATAATTAATGATAATATTAATAATTATCTCTTATTGAATACTAACTCAGTCCAAGCACTTAATATGTTATTTAATTCTCACAACAGTCCTATAAGGAAGATGGTATTAGTGATTCTACAAATGAAATGCTGAGAAACAGAGAAGTTAGGTAAATTGCTCACACTACCACAGATAATGTCATAAAATTAGTATTAAAAAAACTGACATTCTTGGAGCTGGAGCGGTGGCTCAGCCGTTTCGGCGCTTTTCTGGCAAGCACGAGGACCCGGGTTCAAACCCCAGCACCACGTGCACAACTAAGTGTTGGAGCAACGAAGGCCATGTGAAAAACTAAATAAAGTTGTTTCTCTCTTTCTCTGTCTCTCTCACTGTCCCTCTCTCTTAAAAAAAAAAAACAAAAAACTGACATTCCTTTTCCAGAATCTACACTCATAATCATTATTCTATACTACATGGAAGTAATACAACACAAGTGAAAAGCTCCATGCAGGAAGAGTTAATTGCAGAATTCTGTAAGATATGAAATGCTCAATATCCAATACAGAATAGGTTTGATAAGTTATGGTACATCTACTACTACCCAGCCATAAAAAGTAAAAAGCAGACTGTAGAAATAAGGAAAACATTTATGAGGTTCTATAGCAGAGGATAAAACCAGCAGAGCCCCTGTCTTCAGTAGCATCTGGCCTCTCCAACCATCATCAATTGCCCTCCACCCAGGGCTCAGCCCAGTTCTTCTCCCCGCCTGGAGCTCTTTAAAAATGATGTGGGTGGTGAAATCTCTTTATTACCAACTCTGGATTCTTGTGCTCTCCATCAGGAGAATGAGATAAAAGCAAGATTGACACAGGAATAATACTCTAGTCTTTCTGAGCATATGGGAGGCAGCATGTGGAGGAGGGAAACCCCAGACTGAATCAAACAAAGGACAAAGTTACATTTTTTATGTCATCTACAAGGTAGGAAGGGCCTGAAGTCTCCTGACAACATCACCTGTAGGGGTGGAGTTTCAGGTGCAGTTTCAGTTTCAGTTGGGGCTGAAAAGGCTTCATCAAGCCTTTTCTTGAGATGAGTATCTCATTACCATAGTAAATCTCTGTCTTGGGGTGGGTTTTTATTATGCTAATAAAGTGAAAGAAGGCATCCTTAGTGACTATTTTATGCAGGCATTTGCCCCTCACCACCTGGAATCTGCCCTTTATCATCTGGAAGAGTTCCTAACATTATTTTCAGAACGGGACAGACTATTTTTCTGAGTCGGTGGTTTTAATTTCAGTGACCTTGTCTAACCTGACTCCAGCTTCTTGGTATTGCTGCTGATCATATAGTCTCAGAAGGCTGAGCTGGCTCCCCAAACTCCAATCTACTTTGAAGACTGGTCCACATTTTATTTTTGTAGCAATGGAGATCGAACCCAGTGCCTTGCACATGCTAGGCAAGCCCTCCATCACTGAACTACACCCAAGTCCTTTTACTTTTTATTTTGAGTCAGAGTCTTGCTAAATTGTCCAGGCTGAACTTGGGATACTCCTGCCTCAACCTCTTGAGTAACTGGGATTACAGTGGCACACCACAATGCCCAGTAAGGAAAAAGTTTTGATGGTGTCCTCCGTGTTTGGGAAAAGACTTCTAGCTAGGAATGAACAAAATCTGAAAGGCAGTTTACAAATAATTAAAACAGTTGTGGGCTAGGATGTAGGTGAGTGGCAAAGCGCTTGCATAGTATTCACAACATCCTGGGTTCGATCCCCAGTAAAGACAAAAACCAGTTGCAATATTTGCTGGAAGATTGTAAGTTACTTACTTCTAAAATTTCCTACAATGTTATAATACTGACTTTTGAGCAACATTTTAAAGAAAAGAGGTCTCCTGGACCTTCATCTTGATATTCCTAAAACAGAAGCCAGATCAGTGGATGTCATATTGCTGGGCACATCCAACACAAACCTTAGATCTTGCCAAGAATTCATCCTCCAGAGCTGGGTGCAGTGGCACTTGTCTGCACCTGTACGTGTAGGAGGGCTTCCCCTAGGCTGCAGCACCCTCCTTGCACATGTTCATGAACAGCCAGATGTGCCTAGAAATGCAGGAACTCCTGGTAGCAGCCCTTAATCAATGGCTGATGGATGTAGGGATATTTAAATATTCCAGCTTCCTTGTTGCAGTTGGAACAACCCGGAAAGTTACTGTAAAAGTATACAGGGGTCTCCCATGGGTTGAGCCAAAGTAATTATCTGTGGGACTTTATTTGATACTGCACCCGTGCTTAGTGGGTTTGTCAGCTGTGTGTTTTTTTGACAAAATACTTGAGCCAATAAGCTTATAAGGAGGAAAGAGTTATTCCAATCCTTTGGCTCATGTTTTCAGAGGTTTCAGTCCATGGTGCTTGGCCCCTTGTTTTGGGCCAGTGGCAAAGCAAAATACCACAGCCAGGAGTGTGTGGCAGAGCAAAGCTGCTCACCTCCTGGCTGCCAGGAAGCAGAAGTAGAGGAAGGGGCAGAAGCCCCAATATTCTTCGAAACAAATGAAAATGGAAACACATCATATCAGGGGCACCCCCAGTGACTTCACTTCCTCCCACTAGACTCGATCTCTTAAAGGATCCCTCAGCTCCCCCTAGCAACATTAGCTGGGGATCACACCTTTAATATATGAGCCTTTGGGAGACACTTAAGCTTAAGATCAAAACCATAACATAACCATTTCCAGCTACACTTCTTTAGTCCTCAGATTTCTTTCTTTTGTTCGTTCGTTCGTTCTTTCTTTTGGTACTGGGGATTGAACCCAGGGCACTTTACGTCTGAGCTATACCCCTAGACTTTTTTTAACTTTCTGAATTTTTAAGACAGGTTCTCGCTAAGTTGCCAAAGCCTCTGGGATTGTAGGAGGCATGTGTCACAGCGCCTGGCCAGGATACTTTTTAGTATATCACTTTCACAAGAACCTTTATCTCAGGGCTGAAGCAGTTGCTCAGTGGTTAGAGTGCTTGCCTTGTAAGTTCGAAGACCCAGGTTTGAACCCCAGCACCATGCACACAACTGTCAGAGAAACAAAGTCCAGATTAAAAAAAATTCTCTTTCTTCTCATTTTCTCCCTTTCTCTAAAAACAAACAAAAATGAAAAAAAAAAAGCAAACTTTATCTCAAAGTCTGCTCTCTTGAAGAATCTAACCTAAAACGCTAAAGCTTATTGGTTCAGAGTTATGAGATCCAGACAAAGCTCTACAGGCAAATCCAACCTTTTCTCCTAAGAACTGGAAACGTGAACTAAGAGACATAGAGATAGAAAGTTCCTTAGACCTATGTCACCTTAACTGAAGTTAAACATCTGAGAACATTCACAAAAATGGCTCTTATGTCCTCAGAGATGCCATATTACCTGCTTTCCCCAAGACTGGATTGTTCAGTTCTTTTGTCGCCTCCATGAGCTATCGCAGGAACTTTCAATACAACTGCTTTTTAACTTTTGTCAACCAGAATTGATTTCAATTTCAGGTAAGCACCCTGATATGGTTTGGATGTTCAATGTCCTTCAATGACCCATGTGTTAAAGGCTTGGTCTGCAGCTGGTGCTACTGGGAGGTGGTAGGACCTTTAGGAGAGGGGGCCTAGTGGGAGGTCCTTATCCCCTCAAAGGGTATTGTAGAACCTCAATCTCTTCTTGTTGCTCTTTTTACTTTCGGGCTTATGATGTAAGTGATTTACTCTGCCAGGCGCTCCCATGGTGATGTACCCCCCTACCAGCGACCGAAAGCAATGGGTCACCTGATCTTGTACTGGCATATCCAGAATTGCAAGCCAAAAATAATCTTTTTCTTCTTTCTTTTTGTCTCTTTCTTCCATACTAGGGATAGAACCCAAGATTGCTTTACTACTGAACTATATCCCAGCCCCTTTTTTTGTTTTGAGACATGGTCTTGCCAAGTTGCTGAGGGACTTGCTAACTTGCTGAGGCTGCCCTTGAACTTGCAATCCTCTTGCCTCAGTCTCCTGAGACTATGGGTTTACAGGTATGTTCCACTGCACTCTGCACAAACTTTTCTTTTTATAAGTTAATTATGTCACAGACTTAATTATAATCATATGAAGAAGATTAATACATACTTCATCTGAGGAACAGACAGAAGTCCAGTGAGGTCAGGATGAGAAGGATGAAGAGACTGCCAGACAGGCCTGGAGAGTCAGGGCCTACAAAATATTACATAATATGGCCTAGTAGACCACGGTACACATTTTATTCTATTTTATTTTTTTGGTGTTGGGGATTTAACCCAGGAACACTTAATCACTGAGCCGAATCCCCAGCACACCCCTCCCCTTTTTAAATTTTGAGACAGGGTTTCACTAAATTGCTTCAGGCCCTGCTAAATTGCTAAGGCTAGCCTTGAATTTACAATCCTCCTGCCTCAGCCTCCCAAATTGCTGGGATTATAGGCGTGTGCCACCTTGCCTAGAATATTTTATTTTTTATACTTATATTAGATATAATTAAAGAGTTTTAAACACAGGAGTTATGTGAGCTGCTTTGAATTTTTAAAAAATGTCAACTGCCTAGAGCCTATGATCAACTTCCTTCCTATGTTAGAGGCCACAGAAATGGGGCTTGGGCTTTGTGTGTATGTGTGTGTGTGTGTATCCTCTGATTTTATTATAGTTTCAAAAAGCTCCTGGAATTCTAAGGACACAGAAAAATTTGTGGCAGAGTTAGGTTAAAAGGAAAATGTTCACCAGAAAAATAAAGTATTAGCTGGATATCATGGAGATTTGACCCTAGCTGGCAAAATTTTCACTGCAAATACTTGGATCCATTAATTATGTATGTTTTATTTATAATTTGTAATATTCTGGGATACTAAAAGTAATCTAATGATGGTTGAATTTAACAAAAAAACTTAATTCTCATCTTAAAACATCCACTGATCCATCTCATTCAATGGCAATCTTCAATGTTAAAGGGAACATTAAAACCAAGCATGCACACAACTGCACAGCTTTCATAAAGGTCGATTTCATTATTGGTGAGTAGCACATTTAATAGTTAAACACATTTAAATACTGTATAGGTGACTATATGACTGCAGCATTGGGAACTAGATAACCAATTCAACTAGGAACCAGCTAATAAGTAACTGTCTAAATATTTAAAATATAGTTCTTGTTTAGATCATCCTTGTTTTGATCAGCTTCTTGGTGGGCATGAACCCTGCTGATCACAATGGAAATATATATATATATATATATATATATATATTTTTTTTTTTTTTTTTTTTAAGAGAGAGGGACAGTGAGAGAGACAGAGAGAAACAACTTTAGTTTTTCACATGGCCTTAGTTGCTCCAACACTTAGTTGTGTATGTGGTGCTGGGGTTTGAACCCAGGTCCTTGTGCTTGCCAGGCAAGTGCTGAAACCGCTGAGCCACCGCTCCAGCCCCACAATGGAAATATATTAAAGCCAAATCTGATATCCATTCCCAGAGGTTTCCTTCAGCTGGATTAAGCTTCTAATTCCAGGGCAAGCCCAAGTTTGTGGCCTCCAGTATTAATGTTCTTCCTGTCTATCAGAGCTGACAGTGTCAGCTTCACACCATGCCTCAGAGTGTGAGAATGGCCCACTCCAATTAAAGTAGAGTTGTTGACCTTTGCAGAAATGGAAGCAGTGGGATCCAACTGATATTTAGCTGCGATGCCAAAATGAGTGGAGTTGGTGCCTGATGTCCAAGCAAGGTTTACTGAACCATCAAGATCTTCATATATTTCTGATAAAGAGATCCTCCTCATTGATGTTAGTGTGTAGCTGGAAGTCCCCAGTCCTGTAGTCCACTGCAAAGTTATTCCTTATCAGCTTTGATTTGGCACTGTCAAAGGTCATCTGGTACCCTGCAAGCCATCCCTCATAACCAAAGTCAGCTGAACTATGAATTGCAGGTCCAGCAAAATCAAAGTCAACATCACAACCGAGGTTTATGCACTCTCTCTTGGAAGAGGACTTGATTTTACCACTCTCCTGTGTTTGGTGAGAAGGTAGTATCAAATGTCAGTTTCAAACTTGACAAATCTGGTCTTCGATTGTGATTTCTGTTCCCCGAATGTTGTCAGTGTTCCATTTTTGGTGAAAGTCAGACCATACTCACACCATTTATATTTGGTCTCCAAAGTCCCAGTAACTTTTACCAGTGTCAGTATTAGATGAATCAGATGTTGAGAATTCCACTCCAATGCATGACTTTGTTTTCACATCCAGTTTCACTAAAGCCAAACCCTTTGTTGAAGACATTCCTGGCAGTTTTGCCAAGTTCCGCATATGAAGGAGGAACACACATTGGCCGCACGCAGTTCTGTCCATAGATTGCCATGGCGAGGCCGCGGGAAGAGAGAATCTGGTGGTCTCCTGAGGGGCGCCACCTCCATTACTAGGCTCCCACCTGAGACAGCTTGGCTCTCTAGGATCCCGCTGCAGCTGCTGCCCCTGGAGAGCAAAGTGAAGGAGACCCGGCTTGGGCTTCTTGAGTCGCTACAGATCTCCCTTCTGTGCTTTCCTCAGACTAGAATCTGGACTGCTATCCTTTGAAAGATTTTTGTATTTGCAGAGTTCATCTTCAATACACATCACATATTAAATAAGAATCTGTGGGGCTGGAGGGGTAGCTCAGCGGTTAGAGCACTTGCCTGGCATGCTTGAGGACCCAGGTTCCAACTCCAGCACCACACACACAACTAAGTGTTGGGGAAATAAAGGCCAGATGAACAACTAAATAAAATTGATTCTTTCTCTCTCTAAAAAAAAAAAAAAAGAAAGAAAGAAAGAAAAGAAAAAAATGTCTTTAACTTATAAATAAATAAAAATCTATGGAGCACCAAAGTTGGGCCAGATCCCCTGAATACAAAGCAAATAAGTCTCTACTCTTGACAACTCCAATGGAGAGACAGAGGTAAGGTGTAGATACTCTAAACAAGTTGAGCACAAGAGGGCTATGGGAGAACACAGCAGTGTCTAAGAAAGAAAAGGTGCTTGAGATGAGGTTTAGAAGACTAGGGAAGTTCTCAGAGTGAATAAAAATTAAAAATATCAAAAATGAAATTTAAGCTAAATATCAGGTAATTTATTAAAGTATTAAATTTTTTTTTTTAAAAGAAAGCAATTGAGACAGCTGGTTCTTTATTCAACCCCATGGAAGGGTGGGTACCTGGCACTGGTATCCTTTGCCTAAGTCCAGAACATGAAAATGGATCTCTAAAGATGCTAGGGATTTGCCTGGGCGAAGGCTCCTGGAGAGAATATTTTAATTGTCAGAAAGCACACAGACTTGCATAAAAGGAAAAAGAGGGTAAAAATAGGAAGCAGCTTTTACTCTTGAGTGATTTCTGCAATGAGCCCACTCTCATGATGGGGTTACTTACAAAGGTTACCAGACTGCCTGCCCACTCCCCACCCATGCACACTGTGAGGAGCCTGCTCTTCCCGCTCTCGTAGCCCATGGCTCAGAGAGGCCTAAGGCCTCTCCAGAGGAATGTGAGTGGGCTACAGGCATTCAAAGAGAAAAAACAAAAACAAAACAGGTTTCCTTAAAGGAATGAGATATCTTTAACAACAAATATCTTCAAAGTTGTAAGGTAAAAAGCGTTTGACCCTAGAATTGTTCAAAAGCTATAGAGTCAGACCCTAGTTAAAGGTAATACAGACAAATTTCTTTCAGTACTATTACAATGGATGAGAGAAATTCAGTAAAACTGAGCTGGACTTTGAATACAGTAAGAACAGCTAAAATTGCTGGGGATCTACAGTCATTAAGCAGAGTGAGGGGTCAGTGGATGGAGAATTACAGGACAGTCCTCAAGGGTAATTTGGCCTAATAGCTTTCTTGCTAAAGGTAGGCCAAGGACTTAAAACACTGAGGGTGGGGAATCAGGTATTAACAGTGATCAGATATCAAGGGTGGAGGGGTTGTCATTAAACTGACTTATCAGTATTCTTACTCTAAAACTGGGCGAGGCAGGATAAGGACCAGGCCCTAGGCTGAGAGGCCAGGTTGAAAAGAATGCTCAGAGGAGCCTATCTAAAGTTTGATCAAAGAGAGTTTGCCAGAATTTGTCAGAGTTTATCACATGCTCCATGTGAACCATTTCTTTTTCTTTTTTTTTTAAAGAGAGAGGGACAGTGAGAGAGACAAAGAAAGAGAGAAATAACTGTATTTTGTTTTTCACATGGCCTTTGTTACCTCCAACACTTAGTTAGTTGTATACGTGGTGCCGGGGTTTGAACCTAGGTCCTCGCGACTCCTATTCAAGCGCTGAAACCGCTGAGCCACTGCTCCAGCCCAATGTGAACCATTTCTTAAAGATAGATTTTAGCAAAATGAAAATGGAATCTAGGGCTGGGAATGTAGGTTAGAGGTAATGCACTTGCCTAGCATGCATGAGGGTCTCCTTTTGATCCCTGGCACAGTGGGGTGTGAGGGTCGGGGAGAGGAACCTAAAAGGAACCTAGGGGATATAAATAATAGAGGTATGTGAGCAAAGTGAAAAAAGAATATTCATAAGATCGTGGTGCACAGAACACCCCCTTTTGAGTTTCAAAGTTTTGATAACATAGGAATAATCTTCACCATAAAGGTCTAATCATACTATTTATTATATCATATTATTATATGTATATAATTATGGTAAATACTGAAATGAGTTTTTTTTTAAAAAACAGAGAGAAGGAGAGAGTGAAATAGAAAGAGAATCAATTTTATTGATTTTTTTCAACTGGTTTTTGTTTCTCAGACACTTAGTTGTTTATGTGGTGCTGAGGTTTGAGAGGTTTGAACCCGGGTCCTTGTGTTTGCAAGGCAAGTGCTCCAACCACTGAGCAGTGCTCCAGCCCCTGAAATGAGTTTTTAATTTTAGTCAATCTATATGAAAGCCACAGAAGATTTAATTTAGTCACAGAAAATAATATAAATGTTAAGAATTTTTGCAATGATTAAAAATTTAGAGATGGGGGCTGGAGCAGTGGCTTGGCGGTTACGGCGTTTGCCCAGCATGCGCAAGTACCAAGGTTCAAACCCCAGCACCCACAAATACAACTAAGTGTCAGAGCAACGAAAGATATGTGAAAAACTCAATTTAAAAAAATTGATTCTCTCTCTTTCACTATCCTTCTCTCTTAAAAAAAATTAGAGATGGAAAGGAGAGGTGAAAAAAGGAAAAATTGTTAATTTATCTTTTACTGGAGAGATACAAAGTTGGTAAATCAAAAAATACTTGTTGATTGAAGAAATAAGGAGAACTAAATAGCAGGATTTGTTAACGGAATTCCCCTAGGCTGTGAGACTTAGTCAGAAATAGGAAGAAAAAGGGCTTTATCTTCTTCTTCATTATCTTAAATTCTAAGCATCTTGTGTGCGTATATACACATGGTAACATTTTTCAAAAACTTTAGCAGTTGTTTAAAAGGTACTTCAAAAATGTTTCTTTTCCATTTGACAAGAAAGGAGATAAAAGCATTTTCTTAAAAGTTTTTAGTATAGGGGCTGGAGCCGTGGCCCAGCAGTAGAAGTGCTTGCTGGCATGTGTGAGGACCCAGGTTTGAACCCCAGCAGCACACACACAACCAAGTGTTGGAAAAGCGAAAGCCAGATGTAAAACTAAATAAAATTGATCCCCTCTTCCTCTCTCTCTCTAAAAAAAGTTTATAGTATAGAAGCTGGGCTTGGTGGCATACACCTGTAATCCCAACAGCTCAGAAGCCTGAAGCAGGAGGATCACAAGTTCAAATTCAGCCTCAGCAACTTTATGAGGCCCTAAGCAACTTGGCAAGAACTTGTCTCAAAATAAAAAAATAAAAAAGGGCTAGGAAGGGGGCTGGAGCCTCAGCAGTTACTGTGTTTGCCTGGCATGTGCGAGTACACGAGTTTGAACCCAGTACCAGGTACACAATGAAGTCTCGGAGCAAAGAAAGCCACATGAAAAACTAAATAAAATTGATTCTCTCTTTGTCTCTCTCTCACTATCCCTCTCTCTCTCTCTAAAAAACGGGGAGGGGGAGCTGGGAATGTGACTCAGTGGTTCAGTTTTCCTGGGTTCAATCCCTGGTACAAATAATAATAACAACTAAAATTTTTAGTATAGATGACATATCTAATGTAACATTTTATTTTTTGGTACTGGGGACTGAACACTGGGCCTCATATGTGCTAAGCATGTATTCTACTACTGAACTACACTGCCAGCTCAACTTTAACATCATTTTTGCAGCTCTCAATAGTACAAACCAAGAAATCTTGGTATTGCTTTTACTGTTGCTGCCACAGGTAAAGGAATCATGGTCTTTTTTCATGGCTCAAATGATTAAGTAGATTGTTTCTCAATCCAGGTATTTACACACTTGGTGAAATTTCTCATTTCATTGAAAAGCCAGTTAAGTATCTAGATCTTATCAATAAATACTTTTTAAAATAGCAAGAAACTTTATTAAAATTTTCTAATCTATATAGCGCTTCCATTTCTTGTATGTAAAAAAGAAATCTAAAACTTCTGAGCATTCATATACTTCTTTATGTTCCCATTGTTCCTTGCATTGTAGTCTATTCAGGGAATTGATATACACCTTATTAACTTTCAGTACTCTTTGAAGTTACGTTGAAATTCAGGCTTTGCAAGTTCTTACTTCGAGTACAATTTTAATAAGCTTCAGAGGCTCCTTATTAAAACAATTAGACTAGAGAGAACTTTGCTAGTCTCCCACTGAATAGTTCCTCCTGAAACCAAATCCAGAAGAAGTAAGAATTCTGTATTTCTCTATATGGATACTTTTAACTCCTTGATATAAAAAATGTTGGGAGGGGAAAAAAGGGCTGGGGATATAGCCCTCAAATTCTTCAGGAATTGAGAATGTAGCTCAGTGGTTAAGCACCTCCAGGTCCAATCACCAGTATGCAACCCCCCAAAAATGTTGAGACTCTTCGGAGGACACTGGAAGAGATGGAGAACAGGTTGAGCCATATTTTGTTTAAGTAGAATAAAGATGTTGAGCCTGTTCCAGATGGTATAAAGGATTTGGGCAAAGAGCAGATGCAGGGACTTTAGGGAATCTCTTATAGATCAGCTCCATCGAATGTGCGAGTAAAGGGAGGTAGGTGTGAGAAGACAGTTTGTTCTTTTTTTGTATTCTTTGTTTTTTCCCCCTTGTACTGGGAATCACTGAGCCATATCCCCAGTCTTTTTTTTTTTTTAATAAAGAGAGAAGGACATTGAAAGACAGAAGGAGAGACAGAGAGAATTAATTTTTATTGAGTTTTTTACATGGCTTTCATCGCTCTAACACTTAGTTGTGTACATGGTGCTGGGGTTTGATTCTGTGTACTTGTGCATGCCAGGCAAACGCCTTAACTGCCGAACCACTGCTCTAGCCCGCCCCAGTCCTTTTTTTTTTTTTTTTTTAAGAAAGAGGGGACAGTGAGAGAGAGAGAATCAATTTTTATTTAGTTTTTCACATGGCTTTCTTTGCTCTGAGACTTTGATATGTACGTGGTGCTGGGGTTTGAACTCTCATACTTGTGCATGCCAGGCAAGCACCCTAACTGCTGAGCCACCGCTCCAGCCCCTCCCCAGTCCTTTTTTATTTATTTATTTTTTTAAAGAGAGAGGGACAGTGAGAGAGAGAATCAATTTTATTTAGTTTTTCATATGACTTTCATTGCTCTGACACTTCATTGTGTATGTGGTGCTGAGGTTTGAACTCACGTCCTTGTACATGCCAGGAAAGCACCATAACCGCTGAGCTACCGCTCCAGCCCCTATTTTGTATGTGGTGCTGGGGACCAAACCCGGGCCCTCAAGCACTCTACCATTGAACCACCTTTCCCGCCCCACTTTCATAATTTTTGTTTTGAGCCAGGGTCTACTTGTGATCTTCCTGTCACAGCCTTTCAAGTCTCTGGGATTACAGGTATACATCACACTGCCTAGCTTATCCTATTTCCTAATTGGTTGAATGTAACTTTAAAGTATTTTCTCAAGAAGAATTTAAGACCGCTATTTGCTAGTTCTTTCATATTTATGGGATTCTGCCTAGTACTTTTATTTACAAATGATATCTTGACTGTGTGTGTGTGTGTGTTGGTACCAGGGATTGAAGCCAGGAAAACTTAACCACTGAGCCACATCCCCCTTATTTATTAAGAGAGAGGGAGGGAGAGACAGAGAGAGAAAGAGAGAATCAACTTATTTAGTTTTTTTTGTGGCCTTTGCTGCTTTGACACTTAGTTATGTATGTGGTGCTGGGATTTGAACCCAGATCCGCGCACATGCCAGGTAAGTGCTCCAATGTCTGAGCCACTACTCCAGCATCCCCCCCATTTTACTTTTTATTTTAAGACAGGGCCTCATTAAGTTTCTGAGGCTGGTTTTGAACTTAAGATCCTCTTGTCTCAGGTTCCCAAGCCACTGGAATTACAGGTGTGTGCCACTGTACCTGGCTTGGCTGGCTTTAACACAATCCGAGCACACTTTTGTTATTTCAGAATTCTGTGACCCATGTTGCACATCTCTGGAAACTGCTAATGAGAAATTTGAAAGCAGTATTTTTCTCCTCATAGGCTTTCTGCTTTTTTTTCCTACTTGAATGCCTGTAGTTCAATAACTAAAACATGTCTCAGGGCTGAACATTCTATATTAACATGTCTTCTCTTTTGACCTTTAAAGTTAGAGTAATTCCTCATTTTAGGGAAAACTTCTGTTTTCACATTTTGGATCACTTCTTCTGATCCATTTAATTATTTATCAGCTCTAGGGACACCAATATTCTGTCTTTCAAATCTACTGGTTTCTCTCCAATTGTTTTAATATTTTTGTGTTTTATCTGCCTTTATTGAGATTATTTCAAGCCTTTCCCCACATCAATAATTCCATTACCAGTCATGTCTACTCCGTTTCTTGTTTAGTGTATTTATTATTATTTTTTAAAGAGACAGTCAATTTTTTTTCATCAGGTTTTTTTTTCCTGAAACTTGTTGTGTATGTGGTGCTGGGTTTCGAACCCGGGTCCTGGCACTTGCCAGGCAAGAGCTCTTGCTGGGTCACTGCTCCAGCCCTGTATTTATTATTTCTATGAAGGATGGTGTTTGTTTTCTCAAATATGTACATTCCCTATTCACTTATTTCAGTTTTATTATTTCCCTTTCTCTTTTTGTGGTGCTGGTCATCAAAACCAGGGCCTTGCACATGATAGGCAAGCATGCTACCTATGAGTCACATCCCCAGTCCTATTAGTTCATTTTTGAGTTCTTATTCTATTGTTCTCATTGTTTTATTCGGTTGTTCTAGAGCTCAAAACATCTGGAGTGATTTTTATTCTGTGTACTTGCCTTTTGAAATTCTCTCAACTTTTTCTGAAATTGGTCTGTTTTTCCTACTGAATTGCAGTTTGAAGGGTTTTTTTTAATACTATGTACAGTTTCTCTATGATATCTAAGCTTGTCTAGGAAAGGGAGGGTTCAAAACTCAAGATAGTGTGCAGCTTTTGTTAGAATACTTAAGATCTGCAATCACTTCTGAGGTTAAGTGTTGGCTCCAGAATTCACTCTACCAGTGGTTGGTGTATCCCATTCCCATGGGAAAACAGCTTCAGTCCTTTGAAAATCCTCCAATTAGTATCCTTTTAGTGCCACCGTCAAGAGTTAATCTAAGCTACACTTCCTAGTCACCTTTTGCTCCCCCATCCATTTTTACTTTTCCAAAGAGAAGAGATGAAAATAAGGAAATGGCTTAGTTTTCTTCTTTCTTGTGATGTGTGTGCATATGTGTGTGTTAACTCTCAGGATTTTGTGAACCTAAGTGCTCCAGATTTGATGGAATGGGGGAAGAACTGGAAACCTTGACATGAACCCGTCCAGAAACTTCTGCTCCCTTGCTTGACTGCCACTTGTTGAATTTTAAGATACTGAGCTGTTGCCCTTTGCGTTTTATGGATGAACGTGTAACTTTTTAAACTTTATTAAATATTGGTAGAAAGAGTCTGTGACACAGCTATAATCCATTTCCCTTTTTACTCTCAGTGAAATGGAACAGAATGTATTAATACTGCTAAATCCCTCAAAATAATGTTGAACAAAAACATTTCAGAGCAAGTATAGTAACATTTCATTAATATGAAATTGAAAAATTCATAAAATACCACACATTGTTACAGACACATACATGCATGTATTTATAATATTTTCATAGAAACTTTCACCAGAATAATGAGCACTAAATTCAGGAGACTACCTCTGGGTAAGAAGTAAGGTGAAAGGTATATGAGGGGCTTCATCAGTGTCTGTAATGTTAATTTCCTATTAAAAAAAAGAATAAATTCTTTTTTAAAAAAGACTGAAAAAAAAGACTGATTAAAAAAAAAGGAAAAAGGAAAGACGATAAAAAGTAAACTTTGACAAATATGAACCAAGAGTTAGTATTAAAAATTAATGTCGGGGCTGGAGCAGTAGCTCAGCGGTTATAGCTCTCGCCTGGCATGCGCAAGGACACAGGTTCAAACCCCAGCACCACGTACACAGCAAAGTCTTGGAGCAGCAAAGGCCACATGAAAAACTAAAAAAAATTGATTCTCTCTCTCACTGTCCCTCTCTTTTAAAAAAAAATTAATGTCAGGGGCTGGAGAGGTGGCTCAGCAGTAGAGCACTTGCCTGGCATGTGCAAGGACCCAGGTTCAAACCCCAGCACCACATACACAACTAAGTGCCGGGGAAACAAAACCAGATAAATAAATAAATAAAATTGATTCTCTCTCTCTCTTTCTCCATCTTTTAAAAAATTAACTCTTTCTCTCTAAAAAAAATTATGTCAAGCAAATGCTTAAAAACTATAGTAAGGCGGATGGAGTAGTGGCTCAGCGGTTACAGTGCTTGCTTGGCATGCGCGAGTACATGATTTCAAACCCCAGCACCACATACGCAGTGAAGTCCCAGGAACAAAAGTCACATGAAAAACTTAATAAAAATTGCCTCTCTCTCTCTCTCTCTCAGTCCCCTCTTTCTTAAAAAAAATATACTAAGTAATAAGTTGAGGAAAAAATGACAAAGAATGCCTCAATCAGATGTAAGGCTTCTTCACAGGCCCTAAGTACCATGAAAATTAGCCCCCAAATTTATTGGGGGAAAGCAATCTGATAGAAGCACAAGAAAAGGCAGGCATGGTGGTGCACACCTGTAATCCCACCAGCTTGGTTGGCTAGGCAGGAGGATTGGAAGTTCAAAGTCAGCCTCAGCAATTTAGTGAGGCCCTAAGCAATTTAGCAAGATCCTGTCTGAAAATTTAAAAATATTAAAAGGGCTGGGGACGCTTGAACAGTGCTCAGTGGTTACAGTGCTTGCCCGGCATGTGCGATGATGCGTGTTTGAACCCCAGCACCAGTACGCAATGAAGTGTCAGAGCAACGAAAGCCACATGAAAAACTCAATAAAATTGATTTTCTCTTTTCTCTTTCTCTCTCACTGTCCTTCTCTCTCTCTTAAAAAAGGCGGGAGGGCTGGGGATGTGACTTAGTGGTTAAGTACCCCTGCGTTCAAATTCTGGTACTGGGGCTGGAGCGGTGGCTCAATGGTTTCAGTGCTTGCCTGGCAAGCACAAGGACCTGGGTTCAAACACCAGCACCACGTACACAACTGAGTGTTGGAGCAACTAAGGCCATGTGAAAAAACTCAATAAAGTTGTTTATCTCTTTCTCTGTCTCTCTCACTGTCCCTCTCTCTTAAAAAAAAAAAGAGAGAAAAGAAACTGGAGAAAAAAAATCCTGGTACTGAAAAAGAAGTACAAGAAAAATCAATTATAGGAGATTTTAGTATCTCTCCTAGAAACTCAAAAATGAAAGTAGACATTATATGGAGGATATAATAAACAGAAATAGCTGATCTAATGGATGCACATGTCACATATACAATAATATACTTTTCAAGCTCACATGAAACATGTATGAAATCCAATCAAATACTCAGTTACAAAAGAATCTCAATTTATTCCATTTTCTTGACCTAGAAGTTCAGTGGTTTTACCCTGCTTCTGCTGCTTTGGCGTCTCTTTGGGGGTTGGGGATGTTGCCACTACCAGCCTCAGGGAGGGGAATACAATCTTCTAGGTGCCCAAACAAAACCAGGCTCCACCCTCGCAGGTGCAGAATGTTTACATGCATATATATATATATTTGTGTGTGTGTGTGTGTGTGATTGAACCCAGGGGAGCTTACCCACTGAGTGACATTCCCATCTTTTTTTTCTTTTCATTTCTTTCTTTCTTTCTTTATTTTAAGAGAGAGGGACAGTGAGAAAGAGCGAGAAAGAGAATCGATTTTATTTAGCTTTTCATGTGGCTTTCGCTGCTCCGAGACTTCGTTGTGTAGTGGTGCTGGGGTTCGAACCCGCATCGTTGTACAAGACAGGCAAGCGAAGAAACCACTGAGCCACTGCTCCAGCCCCTCCCCATCCCTTAAAAAAAATTTTTTTTAAAATTTCAAGACAAGCTCTCACTAAGTTCCTTAGGGCCTCACTAAGTTGCTGAGGCTAGCTTTTAAACTTGCGATCCTCCTTCCTCAGTGTCCTGTTGGAGTCTGACCTTCATTCTATTTCATCAACTGCCCTAGAGTGACCTTGTGACAATTATTGGGGTCTGACCTTCACCTCCATTACAGCAGCCGCCCTAGAGTGCTCTTATGACTATTTGCATAAGCTCCTTCTGGAAGGGCTGCTAGGTCGTGCTTTGTTAAAGATTAGGGTGGGTTAAAATGTCTTAACGACAGGTTACTCCCTAGTTTTTGTCTGTACCCTAGTTTTTTTGTCTGTACTCGAAATCTGCATAACTCCTGGTAACTCCCTTAGGATTATAAAAGGAAATGTAGAGTCTAAATAAAATGAGACAGCTCCACCTGGATCTCCTGCCTGTGTTCTTTCTTATTCTCAGCCGGTGCCGCTGGGTACATGCACTAATTTTGAATATGTATATCTCTTCATTTTTTGGTGATTATAAAATTTTCATATCCTTGCTCTAAAAATTCAAATGGTACATAAATTTATAAAGTAGAAAGTGAAAGTTCCTTATAATACAACCCTCAAAAATAAAAATTTTAAGTCCCTTAATACCTTCATACATATATTATCATTTTTCTTGCCAATGCTTTGACCTTTTAGCACTAATCATTAGAAATACATGAATATACAGATGTCTTTTTTGGGGGGGTACTACTGATTGAACCCAAGGATGCTTTATAAATGAGCTACATTCCCTAGCTCTTTCTTTATTTCTTTTTTAATTTTGAGAAAGAGTCTCACTAAGTTGCTTAGGACGTAAGTTGCAGAGACTGGCCTTGAACTTGTGATCCTCGTGTCTCAGTCTCCTGAGCCGCTGGGATTACAGGGGTGCACACGGTGCCCAGCTAGATTTTTTTCATAGAACAGCTTTGTTAAGGTATATTCTACAAGCCATAACATTCGCTTATTTTAAGGGCTGGAGCCATGGTTCAACAGTTAATAGTGCTTGCCTGGCAAACACGAGGACACAGGTTTGAACTCCAGTACCATGTACACAAAGAAGTGTCTGAGCAACAAAAGCCACATGAAAAACTAAGTAAAATTGATCCCCCCCAATGTCCCCCCCCTCTCTCTTTTTAAAAGCAAGGACAGTGAGAGAGAGAGATACAGAGACAGAGAGAATCAATTTTTATTGAGTTTTTGACATGGCTTTTGTTGCTCTGACACTTAGTTGTATGTGTGGGTGCTGGGGTTTGAACCCGTGTACTTGTGCATGCTAGGCAAGTGCTGTAACCACTGAGCCAATGCTCCAGCCCCTCCCTCTCTCTTTTAAAAAAATAAAAATAAAATTCATTTATTTTAACTGTACTTTCCAATGATTTTTAGGAATTTCATAAATTTGTGTAACCATCTCTGTATATATGCACATGGATACATAGTTATTTTCTTAATCCCTAATTAACCTACTGTCCAAATTCTAAAATTTCTTATTGATATCTACAGCATGATAAACATGACGAGAAGGCTTGTTTTGTGAACTCCTGATAGTTCTACTTCTGTCAATTGAGTGCCTACCAACTTGGTATAAGTTGGTAATTTGCTTATTTATATTAGTGATATTTAGTGTTGTAATTTACACATGAAATATGAGTCTAAAGATTAAAGAGATTTTTCTACAAAAACTATGTTGGATGCTTTGGAAAGGCTTTGTTAAAGGCAAGCTGCTAACAAATGATTAAATTAGGTATGGGTGAGTAATCTGTGTTTGGAAACACTAGAATAATTTTGCATTCAGATTGTTTTACAAGTGTCTTTCAGATATTGCTCCACTTTAGCGAAACCTTTAAAGAAATCAGATTCAATTAAAGGCTTCTGCAAATCATTTCAAGAAATGATTCAATCAGAGACACCATAATCATAGAAAAGGCCTAACTCAACCTAAAAAGATTGGTGAAAGAATTTACATTTATAGCCCTTAAGTTCAAAAGAAAAGCTTATAACCTTATTTTTCTTAAAACAAAACTGTTTATTGTAGTGTTATGGAATCCTGTATTCTAATTGACTTTAAAACCAGCAACTACTAGTTCCAACAGTATCAGATAAAAGGACTTCCTGTCTAACCAGTTTTTTTCTTTATAATATGGTGAGACAATTTTTCCCGTCGCTATGTGTAAGTCTACCTTATCTGTATAAAGCCAGCCTCATAGTATTCCATTGTAAGTGGATACGCCCTTTTTTACTTAACAGAGTCCTTATTAAACCTGTTTTTTGATGTTTTTCTGAAAAAAAAAAAAAAACCAACGCTGGAAACTGAGATGATGAAACGGGTTGAGAGGGTCCACTAACAACATAAACGGATTGAAATGGGGAGGAGGGGAGAGGGGTAATGACTGCTGAGAGCCTCTAGCCATCATCTGGCTCTGAGATAAGACCTGGACGTGGCAGTGGATTTCCCCATCACTCTTCAACAGCTCGCAGATGCTCTGGTTAGGCTGGTAGCCCTGGCGTCTCTACAAAATACGCCTTCCTCACTCCTCCCGTGAGCTCGGGCTCATGCTGGTCTTTCTCCCAAAAGTCATCTTTTGCCTATTGAAATACGACCTTTCCTTCAAGATCCAGAACAATTACCATCCCCTGGCACGATCAGCCCTGGTTGGAAATTATGTCTCCTTTTCCATTTCTAACACAAGGTTGAGTCCATTCTCCTCGCTTCCTTCCACAGAGCATTCTTCTTCCAAAGACCGTTGAGCGTAGCGGTGAAGAACTACGACTTTGAACCCCTCGGATCTGCTAAGTCTGTGACCTTGGCATCTTACCCAACTTCCCAACGCCTCAGTGTCCTTACCTGTAAAACGGAGGAGGTGGATAGTGCTATGAGGATTAAACCAGGGAAAGGATGGCAGGCGTGGAGCCCGGGATGCAGCGACCGCTGTAAACGTTAGCAATCGTTTTGGTTCGCGGTGGTGCCCGCAGAACCCGGCTCCCGCGCGGAGCCTGGAGGGGGCGTGGTCGCCAGGCTCTGCCCCGCCCCGCCCCGCCCCGCCCCGCCCCGAGTGCGGTTCCCCGCGCCCCGCGCCCGCGGTCATGTGACAGCCAAGATGGCGGCGCCCGGCTCCTTGTGGCTCCTGGCTGTCTCCCTCCTGCCCTGGTCCTGCGCTGCCCGGGCGCTGGGGCATCTCGACCCGCCGGCGCCGCTGCCGCTGGTGATCTGGCATGGGATGGGTGAGTGAGTGACGAGAGTGTCAAAGGGTTTGGCGACTCTCTCCAGCTCAGGTTCGCGTCTGCAAAATGAGGGCGTGGAAGGCGAAGACGCTGACTCCACCGCACCCATCCGTTTTAGGATTTGGGGAGCTGCTCTGCACTGGGAGAAGGGGAAAGGGGCGGTCTGGTAGCGAGCGCCCGCAGCTGTCTACTGCGCCCGCGCTTTACCCTGTCCTGGTTTCATCCTCGCAGCAGTGGCGTCGGCGTGCAGCATTTTGACTTGGTCAGGCTTGCTGGTCTTGCCTGCTTGAGAGGCGTATCCATTCCTTTATTCGTTCACACATTGAACCGAAATTCGTTAGGTTGCTACATTAATACATCCGACACAGTGAGCGCCTGGTGGCAGAGGATACGGCAATGAATGAAACAGACTAAATTCTTTGCCCTTTTGAGACTTACTTTCCGGTGGGAGAGACAGCCTATAAAGGAATAATAAGTAAAATATATAATATGTCAAATGGTAATACGTACAGTGGAGAAAAACAAAATGGGGGAATGATAGAGATAAGCAGTGGAGTCAGGAAAGGATTCACTGAGAAAGTGACATCAGGGCAAAGATCAGAAGTGGATGAGAATTGTGATTTGAGTGTCTGGTAGAAGGAAAAGCAAATGTAAAGGCCCTGAGAGAATTATGTCCTGTTGTTGTGATGAACAGCATTCAGACTAAGGAGACTGAAACAGTGAAAAGGGGGACCTGGGCTAGAGTGAGACAGAAGCTTTTTGGGCAATTGGGTGACATGATCTGACTTACATTTTAATTGAAGTTTCTCTGTTGAGAATAGATTCAGGGGGTCTTGGAGAGTTCCAGGGTAACAAGTTAGGAAACTATTATTGTAGTAACTTAAGAGATGATGGTAGCTTGGAGCTGTTTAGTAGCAGTAGAGGTACTGGAAGTGGTCAAAGTATGGTTCTGTTTCGAAAGTGGAACTTTTGGGATGTAGATGTGACAAGAGAGAAAGAAAGGAGACAGAGGTAACCACAGATTTGACTAGAACAACTAGAAGGATAAAGTTGTCATTTCACCAACATTGGGGAACCTGTAGGGTGATCAAACTTGGGATGGGAGATAGTCAGGAATATGTTTTTTGGACTTAATCTAAATTCTTTTTTAAGAGAGAGAGAGAAAAAATGGATTTTGTTTGGTTTATCATGTGGCTTTCATTGTTCCAACACTTCGTTGCCTACGCGGTGCTGGGGTTCGAATCCCTGAGCCACTGCACCAACTGCAGTCTAAATGTTGTTACACAACTGGGAGATGTTTTAGAAGCATATGAGTGTCTAGTTGAAGTGGGAGATACATGCTGGAGATTTATGTTGGCAGTCTTCACCATTTGACTAGCATTTAGAGCCCTTGAGGGGCTGGAGCTCAGAGGTTTTGGCGCTTGCCTGGCAAGCATGAGGACCTGGGTTCAAACCCCAGCACCACGTACACAACTAAGTGTTGGAGCAACTAAGGCCATGTGAAAAACTAAATAAAGTTCTTTCTCTCTTTTTCTGTCTCTCTCATGTCCCTCTCTCTTTAAAAAAAAATAAATAAAGCCCTTGAGACTGGGTGAAATCACCTAGGGAGCAAGTTTTGAGCCCTGAGATTCTAAAGCATTTGGAGGTGGAGGAGACAAGGAGGAACTAGCAAAAGAGACAGTGATTGAACAACATCTGTCTGGGGTGGAAGGAAGTCAAGATAGTGCAGGGTCCCAGAAGCCAAGTGAAGAAAATGTTGCAGGAGTAATGGAGCCGTCAACTGTATCACATATTGTTGATGGATCAAGTAAAGTCAGGGCTGGGATCAGGTTATTGGATTTAGCAGTGTGAAGATCATTCATGATCTTGACCAGAACAGTTTAGGGGGAGTGGTGAGAGCCAGAGCTTTAATGGAATGGGTTTAAAAAATGTTCAGCAACTAGGGAAGCTCAAACAGGAAGATTGCGGGTTCGAGACTAGCCTCAGCAACTTAGCGAGGCCCTAAGCAACCTAGCAACACCCTGTCTCAAAATAAAAAAATAAAAAGGACTGGGGATGTGGCTCGGTGGCTAAGCACCTCTGGGTTCAATTCCGCTTTTGAAGCTCTTTTTCAGGCTAAGAGCTGCTACTACAGTGAGGTTAAAAGACAACACAAAATAGATGCTCCCTGCTCTCCCAGTGCTTGTAGTCAGTCCACAGGGGATGCAGTTAAGTAGCTGACAATTACAGTTCAGTGTGATGAGTGTTGTTAGGAGAGAAAGAGAAGATTCTCTGGGTCATAGTTTTTCCTTCTTTAAACTGGCTCTTAAGCTTCTTTTAAGGTTGAAAGGGCAAAATGGGAAATGATCTTAGCCCACTTCTGTGCTCAGCAGCCAGTCAGTTTGCTTCAGCTCTTAGTTCTGTATCCTTAGTGGGAAGAGAAACAAGTCTGGGACTAGGATGAGTCTTGGAAGCAGCTAGAATGCTAATTTAAGGAGGCACTTGCTTTCAAGTGTGTTCAAGTGCAGGGTTGGCAATTGGAATGAACCTGAGAGAGCACCCTTAAATTTTGTGTCTGAGGTGCTTCGCTTACCTTTCCCTAATGTTGACTCTAAAGAGAAATCTGAGTCTCTTCACCCAAAATATCCCCTGTGGTACGGGAGGAGGAATGTGTGCCTCTGCTTATTTTCAATTGTAAATTTAGCATCTAAATTATATCATGCAGGCCTTTGAAGTGTGTTAATACTTGATAAACAGACATGAAACAAAAAATATTCATTTAATCTTTTTGTTGAGTTGAAATTCATATAACAAAGTTAACCATTTAAAAGTACACCATTCAGTGGCTTTTACTGTGTTCAATGTCATACAAGCACCATTTCTTTCTGGTTTCAAAACTTTCAGCAGCCAGTCATTAAGTAATCAATTCATTTTCCTCATGACACCCCCCCCCCCCCGTCACCTCCCGCCTGCTTTCTGTCTCTGTTGCGTTGCCTATTCTGGGTATATTGCATAAAAGGAATCATATGTGGGCTGGCACGGTGGCTCGGAGGTTACTGCACTTGCCTGGCATGTGCAAGTATGCTAGTTCGAACCCCAGCACCATGTACACAACAAAATGTTCAAGGAATGAAAGTCACATGAAAAATTAAATAAAAATTGCTTCTCTCTCTCTCTCTCACTGTCCCTTCTTTCTTAAAAAAAAAAAAAAAGAAACATGATGTATTGATGTATGGCCTTTTGTGTTGGGCTTATTTCATTTAGTATGCTTTGAGGTTTATCCAAGTTGTACCATGTGTCAACACTTTACTCTTTTTATGATTGATGAATATTTTATCGAAGGAATGTATACAGTTTGTTAATCCATTCATCCACAGATGGACATTTGGCTTATTTCCACCTTTTGGCAATTACCAACAATACTGTTGTGAATATTTGCATGCACATTTCTGTATTGATGTATATTTTCATTTCTCTTGGGTATATACCCAGGAGTTGGAATTGCTGGGTCATTGGTAATTGTATGTTTAATTTTTTGAGGGGTTGCCAAACTTTTTCACATGTGGTTCCATTATTACATGTGCACCAGTAGCGTACAGGGGTTTCTGTTTCTGTGTCTTTGACAGCACTTATTTTCCATTTTTTAAAAAGTTGTTGTTAAAGCAATCTAGGATAAATAACAAAGCACATTATTATATACAACTATAATGGGCCATAAAAATGTGGGAAAAAGCAATTTAGGTGAATATGAAGTTGTACTTCATTGTTGGCTTTTTTGTTTTGTTTTTGGTACCAGGGATTGAACCCAGGGGGCACTTAACCACTGAGCCACAATCCTCAGCCCTTTTTATTTTGAGTTGCTTCGGTCCTCACTAAGTCGCTGAGGCTGGCTTTGAACTTGTGATCCTGCTGCCTCAGCATCCTGAAGTAGCTGGGATGACAGCCATGTGCCACCATACCTGGCCTTTCCTCATTTTAAAAATCACACTGTCTTGTTGAGTTATGAAAATTCTTTATATATTTTGGACATTCAACTCATATTAGATATATGTCTTGCAAATATTTTCTGTCATTCTGTACATTACGTTTTCATATTCTTGAAATGCCCTTTGAGGCACAGAAGTTTTACAAAGTATATAATGTTTTGATTCATGACTTTCCCTCATGGTTTTTGTTGGCTATAGGAGACAGCTGTTGTAATCCTGTAAGCATGGGTGCTGTTAAAAAAATGGTTGAGAAGAAAATACCTGGCATTTACGTCTTGTCTTTAGAGATTGGAAAGACCATGGTAGAGGTAAGGCCCTTGGCTGCTCTATTCCCTTAAAGTTTTGCTGCCTGGTTTTGTTGAATGTGCTGTTAAAATGCTTTGCATTGTATTTTTGGCAGCAAATTGAACAGGAATACCTTCTCTCTTGAGTGGCTTGTGAGAAGGCGCCAACCTGAGTTCCCCTCTTGGAGAAAATGCTAGGAGTTACTTCAGTCCCATCCTTTCATTTCTCTGTGACTCCTTTTTTAGGACGTGGAGAACAGCTTCTTCTTGAATGTCAATTCCCAAGTCACAACAGTGTGCCAGATTCTTGCTAAAGATCCTAAATTACAGCAAGGCTACAATGCTATGGGATTCTCCCAAGGAGGCCAATTTTTGTAAGTCCCTAGGCTCTGTTATGTATGCCACTTACAAGGAATTTATTTTTTTCTTTTATTCAGGTAAATCCCCTCCTCTAATTCTTTTGTGATCCTCCCTTGTTTCAGAAGGAAGATTATTCTAAAATGTTCCCATGTAAGAACATGGGAACTTAATTTACTTTCTATGAAAAAGAGGATTTGTGTTTGACCACAGTAGAGGAAAGTCATATAACTGTTTGGGGGGACACTGTGGGATATTAAGTAGCTTATTTATGAAGCTGTTTGTTGATGATACATTTGCATCTGCCAGAGTTGATGACCCCCCTTGACCCCCACCTTTTTGTACCCCCAGGAGGGCAGTGGCTCAGAGATGCCCATCACCTCCCATGATCAATCTGATCTCAGTTGGGGGACAACATCAAGGTAACTTTAACCACTTTATTCCCTTTTTTCTCTGCTCTAACCCACATGACCACTTGATTTTTTTTTTTAAAATCTAGCAGCTTCATTTGCACAGTAAGTCAGCTATCCTTGTAAAATCCTGTTTCTGTGGCTTGTAACAAACTAGCCAGCATGGATGAGGAAACAGGAAGAGACTGAGGATTCCGGAGCCCAGCTACACAGGTGAATCACTAGGTTGCCATTTATTTCCTCCAGTTTAATTGATATGATGTGCAGATGATATGGTTGCAACCACATGGCAGGTGGCATTTAAGGAGTTAGGAAAACATAGTGACATTCCTGTTTTTTTGACTTGGGTGCTGTATGACTGAATCTAGGCCTTTCGGGGAGGGAGAAAGAAAGAAAGTTTAAGCTTTTTTTGGGTCATAAATTTAACAATGGAGAATAAACCCTTTGAATAACATTAGGTTTTCTAGTTAGAATTACATATTTTTTTTAAATTTTTTTTTTAAATGGATCAAGGAATTTATTTGTTTTTTATTTTTATTTTTTAAAGAGGGAGGGACAGTGAGAGAGACAGAGAAAGAGAGAAACAACTTTATTGAGTTTTTCACATGGCCTAAGTTGCTCCAACACTCAGTTGCGTACGTGGTGCTGGGGTTTGAACCCGGGTCCTTGTGCTTGCCAGACAAGCGCCGAAACCTCTGAGCCACCGCTCCAGCCCCTTTAAAAAATTTTTAAGTTTTTTATTTTTTTATTTTTAAAGAGAGAGGGACAGTGAGAGAGACAGAGAAAGGGAGAAACAATTTTATTTTTTCACATGGCCTTAGTTGCTCTAACACTTAGTTGTGTACGTGGTGCTGGGGTTTGAACCCAGGTCCTTGTGCTTGCCAGGCAAGCGTCGAAACCACTGAGCCACCGCTCCAGCCCTAAAAAATTTTTTTTAAAAGAGAGGACAGTGAGAGAAAAAGAGAATCAACATTCATTTATTTATTTATTTATCTATGTATTTATTTATTTATTTATTTTAGGGCTGAGGACCGAACTCAGGGACTTGCGCATGCTAGGCAAGCGCTCTGCCACTGAGCTAAATCCCCAACCCCCTTTATTTTAGTTTTTTTATGTAGCTCTCATTGCTCCAAGACTTTGTTGCGTATGTGGTGCTGGGGTTTGAACTCGCATCCTCACACATGCCAGGCAAGTGCTGTAAGCTCAGAGCCACTGCTCCAGTCCCAAAATTACATATTTTGGGGGAAGGATATGCTTTTGGAATCAAATTTTATCTCTGTTTAATGGATATAGCTGATAAATGGTATTGCACAGGTACAGAAGAATTCTTCATGTAATCAGAAAAGCTGGACTCACCCAATGACCTGTTACTCACAGGCACATCAGTGTATCTTAGGTCCGTTTTACAGGTGGGAAAACTGAATATGGCCTTGTCCATCTTCTAGGATTTTTTTAGAGAATGAAGTAAAATAGTATGTAGGAAAATACTTTTCAAAAGTACAAGAATTATACAGACAAAAGTTGGTAAAAACATTTTTATCAGTCATTCAACAAATATTCATGGAGGGACAGATGAGTGGTGGTACTTGGTAAAGGCCAGCTATGCTCAACTCCTGGCTGAATCTGGTGTTGTGTGACCTTGGTCTAGGTATTTAGCCTCCCAGTTTTAAAGTTGTCTATCTGTGATATGGGGCAAATAAAGATTTCTACCCCAGAGGGAAATTGTGAAGACTAATTATTCTCAGTACAGTTTCCGCTGAATCCATGGATTCCTCATGTGGTATTTAAACAACTGTGGATCAGAAATACTTGTGAAAAAAAATTTATCTGTACTGAACATGGACAGACGTTTTTCTTGTTGTTATTCTCTAAACAATATAGAATAACAACTATTTGCATATGATGTACATTATTTTAGGTATTATGAGTAATCTATAGATGATGTATAGTCTAAAGGGAAACTGAGAGCATAGCTCTGTGGTAGAGGGCATGCTTAGTAGGCAAGGCCCTGAGTTCAGTCTTCAAAAAAAAAAATTTTTTTTAAAGGAAAGTAGATGGAGGCTGAATATAGGTTATATTGCAGATACTACACTGTCTTGTACATGGGACTTGAGCATCCATAGATTTCTGACATCCTTAGGAGGGTCCTGGAAGCAATTCCTTGTGGATACCAAGGGGTGATTGCATATGTTTTAGAACTATTCGTGGTACTCAAAAAAGTTATTGGTGGCTGGGCGCAGTGGCACATACCTATAATCCAGCAGCTTGGGAGGCTGAAGCAGGAGGATTGCAAGTTTGAGGGCAGCCTCAGCAGCTTAGTGAGGCCCTAAGCTTAGTGAGACCTTATCTCAAAAAATAAAAAGGGCTTGGGGATGTGGCTCAGTGGTAAATTGCCCCTTGCTTAAATCCCTAGTACTTCTTCCCAAAAAGTTATTGTTGAAGATGCTGATGATAAAAGTATAACAGAGAAGGAAAGGGAATGGGAATGGATAGTACTTGAGATTGGATGTACGCCATCCATAAGCCAAGATCCGAGAAAGGAGAGAGTCTAGCTGTGTGGTGGGATGCAGAAGCAGCACATTCTCCAGGGTGGAGCAGGTCCACAGGTCCTCAGGCAGCAAACAGTGTGAGAGTACGTATTCATCAGCTTATTTATTTTTTTATTTTGTAACCAAAATAACTGATAAGAAAAACTTAGAGAAGGAAAAGTTTATTTTGGCTCATGATTTCAGAGGTCTCAGCCCATGTTTGGCTGGCTCTAAGGCAGAAACATCTCTGTGGAAAGGCATGGCAGAGGACAGCAGAGACAGGAAGGGGTTCAGAGACAGATATTGTCCCCAAGGTCATGTCCTCAGTGACCTAATTCCTCCAGTCTTGTCCCACCTGCCTACTATAGTTACCGCCAAGATGTTTATTCTTTTTTTTTTTTAAAGAGAGAGGGATAGTGAGAGAGAGAAAGACAATCAATTTAATTTAATTTTCCATGTGGCATGTATACATGGTGCTGTGGTTTGAACCTGTGTCCTAGTGCATGCCAGGCAAGCACCATAACTGCTGAGCCACTGCCCCAGCCCTATTCAAATTATTAATGCATCAAGTAGATTGAGGTCAGAGCCCTTATCATCCAGTCTTTTCACCCCTGAACTTTGCTACATTGCCTGAGACATGAGATTCTGAGGAGACATTGCAGATCCAAACCATAACAGCGCCCAGACGAAGCTGCTCATACTGTTAGTTCTCGATTCCTCACTCTTTTGTGGAAATAAATGAATGAGATCAAGGTCTGGCTTTTGTCTGTTTTTATTTCTCACAGTGCCTAGATAGCCAGGACTTGATTGTTGAAGGAATGGATGTTTGTCTTTTGCCCTTGTAGGTGTTTTTGGACTCCCTCGGTGCCCAGGAGAGAGCTCTCACATCTGTGACTTGATCAGAAAAACACTGAATGCTGGGGCTTACTCCAAAGCTGTTCAAGAACGGTACGAGCTGTTGTTTGTTTTTGCTTTTGCTAGCTGTGCTAGGGAATAGAACCTGGGACCTTAAGCATGCTAGTCAGGTGCTGTACAACTGACAGCTCCCAAACGGGGTATTTTTACAACCATCTCTGCACTATCTGTTTAGTTTTACCATAAACCTAAAATTGCTCTAACAATGATATTAATTAATTAATTAATCTATCTTTTTAAAGAGAGAGGGACAGCGAGGGAGAGAAAGAGAGAAGCAATTTTTATTTGGTTTTTCATGTGGCTTTTGTTGTTCCAAGACTTTGTTGTGTATGTGGTGCTGGGGTTTGAACTCGAGTACTCATGCGTGCCAGACAAGTGCCGCAACTGCCAAGCCACTGCTCCAGCCCAGTGTTAATTTAAAAAACAAAGAAAATGTCATTTTTCTATGTGGGAAGAATATAATTATAACAAATAAATCTCCATCCTTAAAAAACAAACAAACATTTAGAAAGTACTAAGTCCAAGGAATTACTGTTAATATTTGTAGGACGGATTCTTTATGTTGTCAGCATGGAGGGGTTAGCCACTCCTACATCAGTGTCCCCCACTACTCTAATGTGTTTGGTTATTTAAAGATACACAGGATCACTTTTGGAGTATATTCTTGTTCTGTAGTTTACAAACATAATTATCTATCAGAACTGCTGGGAAATTCACAAAAACTGAATTCCAGGGCTCTATCCCTAGAAATTCTGACCCAGTAGCTCTGCAGAATTCTAGGTGATAGCTGGGGTTGGATTCAACAAATACGGTTATGATGGTGTTTCATTCTTGTCGAATAACAACTCTTTAATACAACACATCCTGGGGCTGGAGCGGTGGCTCAGCGGTTTCAGCGCTTTCCTGGCAAGCACAAGGACCCAGGTTCAAACCCCAGCACCACGTACACAACTAAGTGTTGGAGCAATGAAGGCCATGTGAGAAACTCAATAAAGTTGTTTCTCTCTTTCTCTGCCTCTCTCACTGTCCCTCTCTTTAAAAAAAAAAAATAACAACACATCCTGGAAACCATTTTCCAAGGTGTTGGAAACACCTTGTGAATGACTCAGATAGAAACATCCTACAGTTGACTTTCTTCCTTTCCTATCCATCGGCTGCATACCAGGCAACAGTTCCACCTGATGGTGAGTGCAGGAAGCTCTATATCTCTACCTCCTTTTTTTATTTTTATTTTTTTTAAATCCCTTCCAGCAATTCAGGTTATGCCAAGCTTTATCCTATATCTGGTTTAACTAGTGATAGCTTGGTTGTTTATGTCCTACATAGTCTCTGCTGTTATTGGATGTATGTGGCCTCTTTAAATGTCATCCTTACTTCTTTCTTTCTTTCTTTTTTTGTTTTTTTTTTTGGGTACAAGGGATTGAACCCAGGGGCACTTAACCACTGAACCACATCCCCAGCCCTTTTTTATTTTTATTTTGAGACAGGGTCTCGCTAAGTTGCTTAGGCCTTACTCACCCTTACTTCTTTACCCTTACTTCTAACACTCACCCAGATGCCTCAGAAACACCCATCTTTTCTTTCTTTGTTTTGTGAACTAAAATACAACCACTGGCAAACCAGAATTATGTTAGTGATGATAAATGAATAGTTGGAGAGTAGTGAGAAGGGATACCTAAACACTGATGAAAATGGTAGATGATATATTATCTTCACTTTCTCCTTAAATGTTAGTAGCAGAAAAATAAAAAGGAATAAACCCACAAAGTCAAACGGGGAGAAGATAAGAGACCATAAAAAATGTAAACATGTTTTTAAAAGAGAAAGCAGATGAATGAGTGTGAGAACTGTTTTAACAGAACAGAAAACTTGAAACCTTTAGTTCTATGGAGGGGTATGTTGACAAGAAGAGCAGATACCTTCTAGAGCTCCAGGAAGGCTCAGGAATTAGAGCTGAAAGTTAATTTGAAGGTGGAGGTAAGTGAGTAGTACTGAAAGCAGGGCTTTTTACTGAAAATCTGTGGACTCCTCAGCTCCCTCAAATGCACATCCAAACACAGGATGGAGGTGCAAGGGCATCCTGAAAACATCCCCTCCCCTGCTTGCTCCCAGAATGAGAGCAGCCAGGCAAGATTACCTGCTGGGCAGTTGGGTGGACATCTGTTTAGAAGAACTGGCTTCAGAGAAAAGATGTACAAATCCATGTTTTACCCCTGTGACTACTGTACATTGAGGCCACGTGTAGATAAGCTGTGCTCTTGCATGAAGAGCTTCCAGCCTTGGCATGCTTCATTAAACATGAACATTGAACCAAAGCCACCAGCAGACATCTGAGGGGAGAGCTTCCAACA